>JAULAV010006836.1:0-49999 GCA_030789695.1 Scilla litardierei | reverse complement strand
TATATATTCACGCACGTCTTCTTTGTGTTTTTCCGTTATTTTCCGCCGTCATGTATCCATTTTCTCGTGTTTTCTAGTTTTCTTTCACTTTTCCATGCTTTTGTGTATTTACAGGAGATTGCCTACGTAGGGGACACATAACGAAGATATCATAAGTCCCCAGAGCAACGGGAGGAGTCACATGTGATCCAGGGGGTCAAACAACCAAGTTTGCCACTTTGCAGCCCCCACCCGATCGGTTGGACACAACCAACCGATCGGGTGATGCACGTGTGTATGACCTGGACACAAGTTGAAGCAAAGCGAGGATCAACCGACCGGTTCGACGACCGGTTCATCCCAACAGACTTCTCGGGAATTTGGAGCTGAATTCCAACCGATCGGGTGATATCCACCCGATCGGTTCATCTGTAGCCGATTCCTCCGAACGACGACTCGGAGAGCTCACCCGACGGCCCGCTGACCATGCCAAGTCGACGCAAGTTTCTATCTTTTGGGCGACGTTTCCAACCGATCGGGTGATTTATCAACCGATCGATTCGCCCGATGACCGCAAGATCCAAACGACGAGCCGTTTGCGTCAACCGACCGTTTCACGTGAGCGGATGAAGTTTTTGCAGACCGCTCCCAAAGAACGCGGCAGCTCACCCGATCGGTTGATACTTCAACCGATCGGGTGAAGTCGTTTTCTATATATAGCTGCCTAGGTTTTCCAGAAATAAGAGCTGTGTATTTTTCCGTTTTTTTCCCTATTGTAACGGCTGGAATTTTATCTTTATTTGTAAGTGTTCGGATCTTTATGAAATTTTGATATTATCTTAATAGCATTATTACTACTGCATTTCAATTGCCTGATTATGATTTTAACGGTCGATTTTCATTTAGATTACTTTTTAGCTATAATGTGTGAGTAGTTCCCAAATCTGGGATTTTGGTGGAAACCCCTTCGTGGGTTCTATCTAATGCGTCCATAGGACTAGGATATTGATAGAGAATTGGAATCTATTGGTTACGTGGGGGTGTTTTGTTGTCATCGGCGGAAAAAAGACCGCCTTTGACCGTTGGGCCAAGGGGGAATAAACTTGGCGGTTGACTCCCTAGCCATAGTTCACGCCCTTAGCATAGACATCGAATCCTAGCGCGTGGGAACGGTAGGATGAGATGTTGGGAGTTATCGTTACGAGCTTAGTGCTCCCGGAGTCGGTCAGTGTTAATGGACATGGGAATGCCCACTGACCGAACCCGGGTAGTCCGGTGTATCATCCTGGGCACCGACCGAAATATCGGGCCCATGGGACGCTAGTATCACTATTAGAGGCAACGTCTCGTAATAGCGAGAACACATGATAGGGTGGAAACCGAAGTCCCAGGTTTCCCTTTATATTGTTTAACCTCGTATCTACATTTTGTGACAACCCATCTATCGATTCGGGGTACTCACCCCTAGGGTGAATTGGTTCCTTTCGGACACAAGCACAACCACTCCTCCCTTTGTTCGACCCCCAAGCCACACTACAACACCGTGCGCTTGTGGTACAAACATTTTAAATCTGGTATCCCCCCATCATATTGCACACTTGCATGACCACAAATTCCATGCAAACTCGGGGGACGTCACATGCATTTCAATTTTAAAAAATTAAATGCAGCAAAGCCCAAGAGCTTGCCGTAACGCCTCAAATCTACCTTAGTCAAGTGGATTAGTAAAGATATCTGCCAACTGACTTGATGTTGCAACATAGTCCATGATAAGGACTTTCTTCTCAACCAATTCTCTAATAAAATGGTGGCGTATATAAATATGTTTTGTTCTCGAATGTTGCACATGATTATTTGAAACATTAATTTCACTATGATTGTCATATAAAACTGTTAAAACAGCTTGTTCCACTCCATAGTCCATCAGCATCTGTTTCATCCACAAAAGTTGTGTACAACAACTTCCAACAGCAATGTACTCAGCTTCTGCCGTTGAAAATGAAATAGAATTCTGCTTTTTACTATACCATGAAACAAGATTATTTCCAATATAGAAACACCGGCCAGTAGTACTCTTTCTGTCGTCTGCATTTCCTTCTCAATCAGCATCACTATATCCTGAGAGAAGAATGTTAGTATACATGGTGTACCAAATACCATAGTCGGTTGTACCATTTATATATCTTATAATTCTCTTGACTGCAGTAATATGAGCCTCTTTAGGAGATGCTTGATAGAGAGCACAAACTCCTACACTAAAGCATATGTCAGGTCTGCTGGCAGTAAGATATAAGTGACGTCCAATCATGCTTCTGTACAAGGTGACATCAATTGACTTCCCATTATCATCTCTGGTTAGTTTTTCACGTACGGACATAGGAGTATGAACATGTCTTGAATTTTCTAATCCAAACCTCTTAACAAGGTTCCTAACATACTTGCTTTGAGAGATAAACAGACCTTCCTTGGTTTGTTTCACCTGTAATCCAAGAAACACATTGAGCTCACCAACCATGCTCATTTCAAATTTCTTCTGCATTAAATTAATGAACTCATGAACTAATTTTTGAGAAGTAGATCCAAACATAGTGTCATCAACATAGATTTGAGCAACCATCACTGTCAACTTGGTTCTCTAAACATACAAGGTCTTATAATATCCCCCCTCTTTCATAGCCATTTTGAAGAAAGTACTTAGTCAACCTCTCCTACCAAGCCCTTGGTGCTTGCTTCAATACATAGAGAGCCTTCTTCAACTGATATACACGATTAGGAAAAATGGATCCTCAAATCCTTTGGGCTGCTAAACATACACTTCTCCATTAAGATTTCCATTAAGGAAGGCACTCTTCACATCCATCTCGTAAAGCTAGAAATTAAAACTACACATGACCACAAGTAGGAGTTTGATGGACTCAAACCGAGCTACAGGAGCAAAGGACTCATAAAAATCTATACCTTCCACCTGAACATATCCTTGAGCAACAAGTCTTGCTTTATTGCATGTGATGTTCTCCTTCTCATCAGTCTTGTTTTTAAAGATCCATTTGGTCCCAATTACATTCACCCCAATTGGTCTTTCAACAAGAGTCCACACATCATTTCTTTGAAACCGAATAAGCTCTTCTTGCATCGCTGACACCCAGTATTCATCTATAAGAGCTTCCTTTACATTCTTTGGTTCAACTAAGGAGGTAAAGCTGCATACCCTGCAAGATCACGATAATTGACACTACTTGTGCCTCTTGTTCGTTGTTCTTCAATGATATCTCCTATGACCAGCTCAGGTGGATGATTCTTGACAACTCTAGTGCAGCCATCACGAGAATAAGTTTGAATTTCATCAGTAGATGTTTTCTCTTGTGTTGCAACATCAGTTACAACATTGTCCTGTGTCATACCTGGTGTTGCAACATCAGTAACAACATGCTCCTCTTCCTCCATACTTTCTTCTTGTCTGGAGCTTCCTTCACCAGTGACTGTCTCTTTTTGCTGTTCAAAGTCATCAACAACAACATTTATAGATTCCATCATAGTTTGGGTGCGCTTGTTATAAACCCGATATGCATGGCTTGATGTAGAATATCGCAGAAAAATCTCTTCATCACTTTTCGCATCAAACTTTCCTCTTTGAGTAAGATCATTCTGTATATAACACTTGCTACCAAAAATATGAAAATAGGACACATTTGGTTTTCTTCCCTTCCAGATCTCATATGGTGTCTTCTCAGTTCTTGGGCAAAAATATACTCTACTGATAGTATAGCAAGCTGTAGTTATAGCTTCAGCCCACCACCTCACACTGACATGACACGGGCCATCTCTTGAAGTGTACGATTCTTCCTTTCAACCACTTCATTCAGTTGTGGAGTCTTAGGAGCCGAAAATTCATGAGCAATCCCTCGAGATTCACAAGAGTTAGGAAACAGCCGGTTCTCAAACTCCTTTCTATGATCACTTCTGATTCATATTATCTTGCTGATGATATTTTCTTTCTCATTTTGAAGACTAATACACAGTTTCTTAAATGCTTCAAAAGTATCTTATTTTTCTTTAAGAAAATCTACCCAAGTAAACCTAGAAAAAATCATCAACACAAGCGAAGATATATCTCTTACCTTCAATGCTAGTTTCAGATGTGGGACCAATGAGATCCATATGAAGCAGTTCCAGAACCAGAGATGTAGTAATATTCTGTTGTTGCTTGTGATTTGTTTTCTGCTGCTTGCCGAGTTGACACGGGCCGTATACACCATCCTTCTTCCTGTTCAGCAACAGCATTCCTCTGACAGCCCCAAGCTTAGAAATTTTCAGAGGGTTTTGAAGTTTAGATTTCCAAGTTTCCGATGCCACGGTTCAGATTCTTCAGCAACAGTTCGAAGACAAATATTAGTCCCCTGAAGAAGATAGGATTTGTCGGCGGACATTTTCACATTAGAATACATTCTTCATTAGCATTAAACACCAAACATTTCTCCTTAGTAAACCTCACTAGTAACCCTTGATCACACAAGTGGATGATACTGATAAGGTTAGCTTCAAGGTCTTCAACATGCAGAACATTCTTGAGTTTAGGATGGCGGACCACATTCAAATTTCCTTTTCTGACTACCTTGCTCCTTCGACCATCACCAAAAGTCACACAACCCCAAGTATAGATTCTGTAATCATCAAGACATTCCTTGTTGCCTGTCATATGACTGGAGCAGACACTATCAAAGTACCACATGTTATCTGAAGATGCTATTAAAGATGTATAAGCTACCATGCAGTACATATCTGTCTTCCTAACCCATTACTTCTTCACTCTCGTGCCAAGATGACTGACAGTTCTGCCTTCCAAGGAATGACGCATGCGACTAAAACTATTTCTCTCAGAATGACCAACAAATTTATAGTATCCACATGTAGGACTTCCACCTTGACAGCTCTAGTCAACTTCTTCTTACTATCATGACCCTTGTGATGACCCATTCTCTTAAGTTCTTTTGTTACAAGAATTCTTTTTGCAACAGACACATCATAGTAAGCTCATCTATTATATCCCACTACAGTATGATCTTTGGAAATCTTACCCATATTCAATATATCATCCAGTTTAGATTACTCGGAGTTCCACTTATTCAATGTGCACTCAGCTTTCTCTACCATGAGAATGACTGTCATGAAGGTACTCTCTAATTCTCTAAAGTTTTGCTCAGCTTTCAGACATTTGACTTTGACTTCTTCATTCTCTTCCTTCAGTCTAGCATTTTCATCTTTCAGCAGTTTGTTGATATTACAAATATTCATCCACTTACCATACATCATTTTGTAAGCTGTTCGGATATCCTCTTCACTAACATCCTCATCAATGTCAGCTTTTGAGTCTGATTCACTGGTAGATGTTATGGATGATGTTGTGGATGATATTGCAACACTGGATCTGACATTGTCTAGTTTATTGGCTGATGTCATTACTGATGTTGTAACATCAGATCTAACATGACTCCTTGTGTTGCAGTCTGGTTGTTTCTTCATCGAGGCTGCAAAACAACATAATTACTGGTGATTTCCTCATTTTCAGCACTCCCTTCAGACTCATCTTTACTCCAAATACGAGTCAAGGACTTTCCTTTTTGCTTCTTCAAGGTGTTAGCACATTCAGCATGTATATGCACATATCCCTCACACTCTCTACACTATAGTCCTTTTCCTTTCTTTTTCTGATCATACCTTTGTGTTCGGCTAAAGGATTTTCCAGCAGACGTATTACTTGGTCGAGGCATACCATTTCCTGTTCTGAAGTTCTGCCCTTTACTACTGAACTTCTTCAGCATTCTACTAAAAATTTTAGTCAACAATACAATATCCTCATCTAGACCTGATTCCTCATCTTCTTTAGACACATCCCCAACCTCTACTTTTAAGGCCACTTCTTTATCTCTTTTATTTTGTTTCAGCTTCATCTCGTACGTCTGTAGAGATCCCATTAGTTCATCTAGTCTCATTATTGAGATATCCCTAGCTTCCTCAATAGATGCAACCTTAGCAGAGAATCATTCAGGGAGAGATCTTTGAGCTTTTCGGTCTAACTTCACCTCAGAATAGTTTTTACGAAGTTGATATGCTTGATAGCTATATCTCTTAATTTCCCATTAAATTCAGCAAGGGTCTCATCATCACCCACTCTTAATTCTTCAACCTATGATGCATGCATTTGATGTTTAGAGACTCTTACAGCATTAGTTCCTTCATGAACATTTTGAAGAACGTCCCATGCTTCTTTAGCATACTCACAAGTAGAGTTAAGTTTGAACTGCTCTTCATCTACAGCCGTAAAATAGCATTAACGGCTTTGGAATTTCCCAGGGCTGTACGATCTTCATCTTGACTCCGTTCTTTTACTGGCTTGAGATGTTCCTTGCCGTCTTTGACAACTTCAACTGGCGGAGACCATCCTTCTACAACAACAATCCACTCTTTTGTCATCTAGGAATTTGATGAAAGCTCACATCCTAGACTTCTAGTATATGTAGTTGGTACCAATAAGTAGTCGAGGATGAGTAACGAAAGCACCTCCTCGAGTATTCATGATTGAAGTAATGATAACCTAAGATCACACCCACTTTGACAACAAAGCAATACTGATGACTTGATCTGATACCAATTGATAATTCAGTACTTAGGAATCAATCGTATAAATATGAATGCATATGCAAAAATACAAGAACATGTAAAACTTGGTAACGCAATTCGGTGCGCACACTATCATCTGCGGGGCTATGCACAGAAAATTCAGATTACTATACTAAATCAAAAAACAATTACAATCCCTAATATTGCATTTCTATTAGGAGGAACACACTCCCACTCAATACAAACCGCAATGGGTGATCCCAATCAGACCCATAGAGTAATCACCGCCAGATCTCCTTGCACGCAAGATCCCTTGCATGCAAGATCCCCTTGCACAAACCGACTAGATCAAGCTCCCCCTCGATCCATACCTCATTGGCCTCCGTCTGTAGATGTAGATCACTAATCTTTCGAAAGAGATAAAACCATAGCTTAATCTGCATCAGCCTTATATACGACGGCCTCCAACAATCTAGGAACTGTTATGGTAAACAGTTCAAATAAGATCTCATGCAGATTATTCCGCCCACATATTTAGGAACTACTTTGCGCAAGTAATCCCGCAAATCTTGGAACCAATCAACTATTTCGGGTAAATAGTTTTAGCAAATCTTGATCAGATATCTTCTTATTAATAACCAGACATTAATATATCTTGAGAGAATCTAGAAGAATAATAATAGATCTGAAGCCATCAATTATTACAGATCTAAAATACCCGAACTCCGTAATCCTCCTCATGAAGTCAAAACAGCATGTTGTGAATAATGTTGCAACATGACTTATAACATGAACTCCAAAACCTGCATGTTGTAACAGAGTTGTGACATGACATACAACATGGTTCACGACATGAACCACTTAGCCTAAATTAATCAAGATCCCACTGAAGATACCAAGTGCCCGTAATGACAACAATAAAACACATCATGTGTGACCCAATAGTGATGGTCATCATTAAAACCAATTAGGCTTAGTGGCCAATATCAGACAACACTTGAAAAAATCTATGAAGAGCCAACATCCGATACGTTGCCTTCCAAAGAAGAAAAAAGGAATAATGAAAACGCAAATGCATGTGCTTCATGGCATGAACTGATGAAGACGTAAATTCTGACTCCGATAATGAAGAAGATATACTTTTAGCTTTCCAAGAACTTTATGCCCAATATAGAAATGTTTTAAAAGAACACCTATCATTAAAAAGGGATCTTGAAATTATGCTTTAAAATTTTCTGTGAATGATGACATTTCACAGACTATCAAGAAGCTAGAAGATGAAAATATAAAACTAAAAGAAGAAATTTCTTTGCTCAAGAGTGAACTGTTCAACTCTTTAATTAATAAGAAATTAGAAGATGAAAATCTGAATATAAAAATTGAGAACAACATACTCTCATAGGAATGTAGAGATCTAAATTATAGGTGAAGTGAATTAGAAAAAACTTATCTACAATAAAATTAAAATATGATGAACTATATAATATTGTAGATCAGTTCAATATGGAAAAGAAAACTTAAAACCATCATCTTCACAAAAGATAACTAATAATAAATTTGGTTTAGTGCTACAAGTTTAACCCAAATAATAATAATAAGGTTAAACACAATCATGTTTTCGTGTACACCAAAATAGCTAAGGAAAACCAAAATAAACATCCTAACTTGCAAAGAAAACCTAAGCCTAACAAACCACAAGTAATATAAGAAAAGAAAAATCATATAATTACTATGTGGATTTCTGAAAAGGTATAAATAAAACAAAGAATACAGACAATTATAACTTTATAGAAAATGTTCATAATTCAAAAAATTTATATGTATATAAACACAAGGAAATCCAAACCTAAATGGATTTGGTTTCCTATAGAATGAAACTTTATAGAACCAAACAATAAGGTACCCAAAACAATAAAGCTAACCTAGTTTGTACCTTATAAAAAGAGAACAAATTATAAATTAAGTGCATGAAAATTGAATGTTAATAATTTGATACATTAGCATATGATTCTATGATACATTGAATTTTCAACTAAACTGATAATTAGTTTTGAAAATTCTTTTGTTACTTAGCAATATTTTTGCCACATTGACATTATTGAATTCAATGTTATTTTGAAAACTTGATTCAAAATGTCATGAAAATAAATGATATTAAATAACTAAAATTTTGTTTCTCATTTATCTAAATTCTTTTGAATTATCTAAATACATAATGCATGTATACAAAGTGAGATATGAATATCATACATATGACTATGTGATTCTTTTATGACTTGCATGATATAATACCCAGATAACTTGATATCGAGTCAATATTAAACTATATATTAATTGGACTTAACGTTATCTTTATTTATGCGTGATGTTAAAATGATTGTCATAACACATGATTTCATATGCTTACATTCTGTGATGGTAATGTGAAATGATACTTCGTTATAGTGACACAACTTTTGCTATATCTTGTCACTAAACTTTGGAACTCAACAGGTGCATAGTTTTCTGTTGAAAAATATCCTATTGTTCCGTCGTCCAGGCTCACACCCAGGGGTGTGAATCACTGCAAGGGCACATGGGTTGTAGTATTAAAGACTACTGTTCTCTAGGGAGGTGGTGGTTTAGTGTTTAGCTTTTTTGGAAGGGTGGAAATGCGTGATCGGGAGTTGTCACGTAAAATTTGGCTGTCACAAAAGTGTGTTAACGAAATAATAAAAGTCTAGGACATTCGGGAGTCCCCGCTAGGCCCTTCGGTCATGGATGTTAGGTCAAGATTACTTTCGTTGGACTATAAATGAGGGTAGGAGAGTCACATCCGTGGGTGTGAACAAGTACTTAACTTTCGTTGTCCTACTCATCTAACGCATTCCCACGTGCATCTCTGCTTTTGCAGTCATCTTCACACGGGAATGTGTGCATTATGCTTGACACAAGTTTTCCGTCACAATCTGTTACCACTCGCGTGATTTACGGATTGGGACGCTCCACTATGGTACCACCGAGACTTCAACTTCCCTGGAAAGAGTCGCAGCCTGGAGTTATAGAGGAGTACCCGATCTCCTACATCGAAAAGCTTTACTATCATCAACTTGTCATGATAGATCTTAGTCTTCTCCTTATATATCTTGGTGTTTTCGTCGGCGTCCCTCCTGAGTTCTTCTAATTCAATGATATCCAAGAGGTGACGTAGTCCTGCACTCTTGTATTCATAGTTGAGCTTCTTAATAGCCCAAAAAGCTTTATGCTCCAGTTCCACCGGTAGGTGGTACGCATTCCTATAGACTAATCTGTAAGGGATGGTTCCAATGGGGGTTTTGAAGGACGTGCAGTATACCCATAGCTGTAACGACCACTTTTCGTTGTACGTTGTTCGTGCACGTGCTTTTGGCCGTGCACGTGTGTGTTTTAAACTTTGTTTGTTTGTGAACACTTTCGTGTGATATGCCGTTGTGAACGTCTCTGAGAGTATTAAATAGTGGCACTAATTTGGAACGACGTTTCTCGAGTCGTTTTCCCACAATTTAATCTTACTCGATGAGATGTGGCGATTTTCACTTTGACGGGAGACGTTTCAATTTTTAGCTTCGTCGTCCGACGTCAAAATTGAGATCTGTCTTCTTAGTTAGCTCACTCTCGTCATCACGATCACCCCGATATTTATTTTATAATTTTTAGAGTTTATTTGACCACTTTTATATTTTTAACAAGTTTTATAATATTTTTAATAATTAATTTTTAAATTAATTTCGGCCAAATAAAATTTATTTGAGTTTTAAACGTATTAAAGAATTTTTGAGCCAATTTCCAGCTCATTTGGACCAAGTCAAATCCTTGGGTGAGTTGGAGAAGTTGAATTTCAAATTTTAAATATTTTTGAACTTCTAATCCTATTAGATTTAGCCCTAGACTTAGTCAACCCATCTACACTATATAAACAACCTCTAGGAAGACCTATTTTCGCAAGAAAATAACCCTAGCCACTTCCAAAACCCAAATTTGACGTTGCGACGAATCGTCGCAACGTTGCGACGAACTCCCCCGCACCGACCGACGGAAACAGCCCAAATCTCCTGCCCTGACCGACACACAAGCCCACTCAGCCGCTCCGTCCGCACCTGCTGCAGCCGCTGCATCGCAACCCCGCACCAAGGCGGCACCGACCGAGAGGGTCCCTCGGTCAGACCGAGAGACCCGCCCCACATCTCCGCATCCCCGCTCCGCACCAAGCCCCCGCTCAGCGCCCGCACCGTTCACCCGCATCGCTACGTGCCCGACCGGCCCGCATCTCTGCACCGACCCACGTTGCAACGTTGCAACGTTGCAACGTCACAGCCCCGCATTCTCTGTGCACGACCGACGGATCTCCCCGCATTGGCTGTGTACGACCGAGAGCCATTCGTCGCAACCCCGCACCCGTCGCACCACTTGCCACTGTGGCCCCCCCAAGTTCTCCAGAGGTATTGTGGGTCCCCCAAAGGTCCCTAGGACTACTTTGGGCCCCACCTAGGTGCGTTCTCTTCAGCGACTTGCCGCGTACGACGTTGCGACACGTCGTAGCCCGTCGTCGCTCGTGCTAGCTTTGGAATCTGGAATCGTCGCTCCGATTGATTGCTCTGAAACTTCCAGCGAGGAATCTAATTGGAATCTGGACTTGGAGCGCGATCTTTTATTCCAACCCCCGGCGTCGCTACCCGACGCCGGTGTAGCTTTCGCGTCGTGTTGAGGTAACGCTTTGCACCCATAGGACCCCCAACCCAATTGCATGCTAATCAAGACTAAAATCAGTATTTTTAAAGTGTTTTAAATGTTTTTGAAATCACTAATCAAGATTAATAAAACGGATGTAGGCCGGTGGACGTGTGCACGTAGGAATTGTGACTTTGGACTCGTTGGACGGTGTTTCCCTGACGTGATACTTGCAGGCAAGTGAAACTTGCCAACTCTTGTGTAGGGCCATGTTTTTAGGCCACTTCCTTGTTCCTAGCGTAAAAGAGACTAGTCAGTGAAATGATAGCTGGCTAGACGCCTACTTGATCTAGTTTGACAACGAAACTAGATCCGTCACCTAAATGATCTAGCTTGACAACAAAGCTAGATCCAACTCTTTAAACTTGTTGATCATGCATACTAAACTGTCATGTTTACTTTCATTACTGTACGCTTTACTACTTGCCATGTCATGTCATCCATGCATTGAATGTCGCATTCGTAGCACACGCTACATACGTGTACTTGCTTGTCCCAGGCTAGGTGCACCCCTATGCCAACATGAAAAACACTCCCTGGCTCGTGATCCAGAAGAGAGCATTACTATTCGGGGGTAAGGCCCTGGCTCGATACACGTGGGAGGGGTAAGAGTTAAGCGGCCAATCAGCTGGGAGTCTGCCTGATCAGCAACTGCAGATGTAAGGTGTTAACTCTGGGTTTGGGGCGGAGTTAAGCGGCCACTCAGTGTGAAAGTAAGCTATTTCAGCTGTAAGGCGTAAACTCTGCACATGACATGAAAACGTGACTAGAGAAATCCTTGTAAATGTTTATAGTCTTGCCACACTTGTTATGCCATGCTAGTTTACTTGTTGTTTTTCCTTTCCTGCTGCACTCATAACTTTAACTGCCATGTCATTGCATCATGCTAGAACTGCTAGGTTGCTTTACTTTCACCTACTTTCAGTTTCCTTGCACAAGTCTTCCAGACTTGCTGACATGTGCCCCTTGCTCTTTTGGGTGTCACATGTTAGACCCTGAGCCAGAGACCGTTGCTGAGTACGTGGTGTTTTGCTGACGCTGAGCCTGAGTCCATGTCTGCCTAGGAGGAGTTTTGTGAAGGTCAGTGATCTTTCTTGGTGACTTTGCTAAGCTTCTTTTGTTTTAGGTTTGTTGTTAGTTGTCGGTGCGTCTCACCTTGTTTTGTACGATGTACTTTTGTTGGCCATGTTTGGGCCTTTAGACTCTCTTTTATTTCAGCCTGGTGGCTTTTCTGCGATGTTGGAATCTATATTTATGGATATTCTGATATTATTCTTTTGTCTCATTTCATTATTATTATCTTGTTTCGCTCGCGTTGCAAGGACCTGCAGTTTTAAATTTGATTGACGCTTATCGGACTTGTAGCTTTGTAGCTTCAAGTCTGAGCGGAACTTCTCACGCTTCGCCTCCACGTTTTTGGGAAGCGGGGCGTGACAATAGCGCATCATTTAGCTTCTGGGACCAGTCCTTCCTTGATGAGCTCACCGTCTTCTCGAGGAAAGTTTTTATCTCCCTGTTGGAGATCTCTACCTGTCCACTCGTCTGTGGGTGATAGGCGAGTCCAACCTTATGATATACCATGTACTTCTTTAGTAAGGCCTCAAATTTTCTTTCAATGAAGTGACTGCCACTGTCGCTTATGATTGTTCTTGGCACTCTGAAGCGGGGGAAGATAGTATTCTTGAACAATTTTGCTATGGCCCGAGCATCATTTGTCGGGGTAGATATGGACTCCACCAATTTGGAAACGTAGTCCACTACCGCTAAGATATATCTGTTCCCACATCTCGTGGGGAATGGGCCCATGAAATCGATCCCCCAGCAGACAAATAGTTCGATCTCCAGAATGCCCTTGAAGGGCATCTCATCCCTCCTTGTAATATTCCCAGTCCTCTGGCACCTGTCGCACTGTTTGATATAATCATTGGTGTCCTTGAAGAGTGTTGGCAGTAGAACCCCCATTGAAGGACATTTGTCGTGGTTTTTGTTACTGCCCCGTGGCCCCCGCTACATGGCTGGTCATGGCAATGGTAAATAACAGAAGTGGTTTCTTCCTTGGGGGATGCACCGTCTAATGATTCCGTCTAAGCATGATTTATAGAGATGCAGATCGTCCCAGAAATAGTGTTTGACATCGCTTAGAAATTTCCTTCACTGGTAAGTAACCAATCCATGGGGCAAGATCCTGCTTACCAAAAAATTTACAATATCGGCATACCACGGCATATCGGTGGAATTGATTGCAAGCAACGGCTCTCCGGTGAAGGACCCGTCAATGGGTAAACTGTCGTCCTTGTCCCCAGGAAAGAGCCGAGACAAATGATCAGCTACCACATTCTCCGTGCCCTTCTTGTCCTTGATCTCAACATCAAATTCCAGGAGGAGGAGGATCCACCGTATTAGTCGAGGTTTAGCTTCTTTATTTCTTAGCAGGTACTTCAGAGCGGCATGGTCTGTATGAATTATAACTTTTGATTCCAGAAGGTATTGCCGAAATTTCTCAATAGAGTACACCACTGCCAACAGTTCCTTCTCAATGGTGGTGTAATTCCTCTGGGCCTCATCTAGCGTTTTACAAGCATAGTAGATGGAATGCAGCTCCCTTCTTTCCTCTGGCCTAACACAACACCCACTGCATGATCACTTGCATCACACATTAGCTCAAAATGGCAGATCCCAATCCGGTGGTTGTATGACTGGAATGGAAACGAGGGCCTCTTTCAATCTGTTAAAAGCTTCAAGTCACATGTTAGAAAAATTGAATGGTGTGTCATTGACAAGTAATTCAGTGAGGGGGCACACAATTTTTGAAAAATCTTTAATAAAGCGGCAGTAAAATCCTACATGCCCAAGAAAATCACGAATTCCCCTAAGATTGGTCGGTGGAGGAAGTTCCTTAATGACTTCGATTTTAGCTTTATCAACTTGTATCCCCTTGGATGAGATGACATGCCCAAGGATAACTCCCTCAGTTACCATAAAATGGCCTTTTCCCAGTTAAATGTGAGGTTGTTCTTACGGCATTGCCCTAGGACCTTGGCTAGGTTCATTAGGGAAGAGTCGAACTCAGTGCCATACATGGAAAAATCATCCATGACAACCTCCATGATATCCTCGATGACATCAGAGAAGATAGTGGTCATGCACCTTTGAAAGGTTGCATGTACGTTACATAAACCGAAAGGCATCCTTCGGTATGCAAAGTTGCCATAAGGGCACGTGAAAGTCGTCTTCTTTTGGGCTTCCTTATGTAGCGGGATTTGGAAAAAACCCGAATATCCGTCTAGGTAGCAAACATAATTGTGCTTGGCAAGGCACTCAAGCATCTGGTCAATGAACAGAAAGGGAAAGTGGTCCTTCTGGGTGGCTTTGTTGAGTTTTCTATAGTCTATGCACATCCGCCAGCCCGTAACGGCCCTAGTTGGTATCATCTCTTTTTTTTGTTTTTATAAAGGTTATGCCACCCTTTTAGGCACGATTTGGACATGGCTAACCCGCTTTCTATCCGAGATGGGGTAGATGATATCCGCTTCGAGCAGTTTTAAAACATCTTTCTTAACGACCACTTTCATGTTAGGGTTGAAGCACCGTTGAAGTTCTATGAAGGTCGAACGGTTATCCTCGAGGTGGATTCTGTTCTCACATAGCCCCGGGCTAATACCTCTCAGATCGGTAATACTAAATCCTATTATGTCTCTATGCTCTCTAAGAACCTGCTAAATATTCTCCAGCTGAGGTTCAATGAGGGAAGCATTAATTATAACGGGATATGTATGATCATCACCTAAGAACGCATATCTAAGGTTGGTAGGTAGAGGTTTGAGTTCAAGCTTAGGGGGTTTTCTACCCCTACCACACTTGTCTGTGACTGGAACGCCTCTTCCTTATGTGCTGGATCGTCGTAATCAGAGCCGTCTGATGTTGTATCGTAATATGAGCTTGAATTGGTTGATGAGTGTGCCTCATAAAAGATATCTTCAGGCTCTGCGTCCTGGCCCTGGTAGTTCTTGAGTTCTTCCATGCACCTCCTTGGACCTCCTTGGAAGCTGTCATGTATAATGTCTTGTTCATCTTCTTGGAAGTCGTCGGTCTCTAAGGAACTTGTGTCTTCTGGATTTATTCGTCCCTCTAAGACAAGGCGTTCGAATATCTCCTCGAACAGAATGTCGGTAGTGAAGAAGTATGTATCATAAGCATAAAATCGTATGCAGTTCCCATCTGGAATGTTGTTGGTATCAGCGTAATATTCTGACATGAATTCTGAAAGGTGCGGTGCGAATGGATCTGTCGATGGTATGAACACTAGTCCGCTGCCTGGAATGATCCTCCATGTTATTCAGAGCAGTCAAAAGGGATGTCTCATTCGGTGTATCACATGAGTTGATTTGTGGAATATTTCTGGCACAGAGCGAGAGCGTGTCTCTTTCGATGCCAACGTAAATGTCGTCCTCGAGAGCACTTAGTTGGATTTGCTCCGCAATGTAGTTTATAATTTCAAAATCTGCTTCATGAATGGCCTTGATAACTAAGGAGCCTGCAGATCTGTCGTGGTTCAGCATCCTGTCTAAGGCACCTTTGGGGTGCTCCCTTCCATATGGATCCTGGACAAGAATGCTTTGTCGACACATTATTGCTCTCCAACTGTATGATATTCGAACAAGGGACAGCTGCAGAGGGATGTTAGCATAGGAAGAGTATAATAACAAGAAAAAATAAAAATAAAAAGAATGATGGAAGGTACAGTATGGATGGGACCAACACTCGCCAACCCAAAACTAAAACAAACAGTTGCCTCTCCGGTAGCGGCGCCAAGAACTTGTTCCGTCCTTCAGGCACACACCCAGGGACAAGAATCACTGCATGGGCACGGTGGTTGTAGTACATAAAGATTGTCATTCTCTAGGGAGTCGGTGGTTTAGTGCATAGCTTTCTTGGAAGGGTGAGAATGTGTGGTCGGGGGTTGTCACGTAAAATTTGGTTGTCACGAAAGTGTGTTAACGAAATAATAAAATTCTAGGGCATTCGGGAGTCCCCGCTAGGCCCTTCAGCCATGGATGTCAGGTTAAGAATCCTTTCGTTGGATGATAGATGATGGTAGGTGCATCACATCTGTGGATGGGAACGAGTACTTAACTTTCATTGTCCTACTCGTCTAACGCATTTCCACGTGTGGCTCTGCTTTCGCAATTAGCTTCGCACGAGAATACATGCATGACGCTTGACACTAGTTCTCGCATCACAATCCGTATCCACTTGCATGATCTACTGATTGGAACGCTACACTACGGTTGGTTCTAGAAATCAGGCTACTTCCATGTCACCGATTAGCGGATTGGGGATTAGTGATCACCCCCAGTGCTCGAGTTACTATCATCATCATAAGCCCTGAAGACGGCCACTAAGCCCTAATCGGATTCGTGGGGATTCTCTCTAGAATGTGGAGCTACTTTTGCAATCCTCCAATTCTGAGGCTAATCCTCAAAAACCCATGTTCAAACTACCATAGAGCGACCCTAGATTGGCCCAACTAAGATTGACCTTACATCCAATTTCTAGGGTCCTAGGGTTCATCCCTAAGCCCTAGAATCACACTACTCTAGCATTGCAATAGCCATAACAATGGGTGAAATGGAGAAGTTCATCAAAAACTTAGCAAGCATAACAAAACTAATATCAATACGAAGAGAATGAAATATATAAACAGAATATATAAAAATTAAGAAGTTCAAACTGTTCATCAAGAAATAGATTGAAGGAAACCCACACAAAAGCTCTCTCCCCCCTAATGGTGGCTCAAGAGTTCTCTGGTAATTAAAAACCTCCTAATCTAATTAAATCGTTTACTTATATGCAAAAACCAGTAAGTTGCATGTTTTCCAAAAAATCCGCCCCGAAACCCATTAAAACGCCTTTTCTTTAGGCTGTCGACGCGCTCGGTCAAGCGGGTTAGCCGCTCGGTCGAGCGCGTCCCTTGCTGCAGGTTCTCAGTTTACTTCTATATCTCGAAGTGAGATAGCTATCGGGTTGAGAGAATTGGTTGTTGCGTTGATGTTGTTTTGATAATAAAAAGGACTAAGGCGTTAGGGATCACCGCTAAGATTATCAGAGATCGACGTTGGAATAGAATCCTTACATTGCATTAGGGTTTGGGGATTAATGTTACAATTCGTATCACTCTCAAGGGTCAGAATTGCGAGTTATTTCGGTGGCTCTCATTGACGCAATAGCGGTAGCCGTCAACGTAGCAATATAGTTAGTCGGGGGATCCCCTCAAGGCACAAGCCGGACATAGTCACGAGCCTTGGTTGGATCCACCGATTTCCCTATTCAAATCCTAAGGATACCACTTAAGCGCATCAATTCCACAGATCGTGGGCATGATCTCAGTACGTGTTATCTAGGGGTTTGGTAGGATCGACCGAAATACTCCCCTAAATTCCTAATTCAATATAGGGATCCAGATCTGTGTCTTCCCCTAGGATCTTAGGGCTAACAATATTAACGAATAAAAATACATTTTTTAGGAGAGAAATCATCATGGCAATTGATAGAATAAAATTCGAGAACTTACAACGAATAATAGATCTCAAAGAAAAACTCAGATTCCAAGAATGCGAGAATAACAAATAAACTCCAATATAATCGATCCAATAATCTTCAAAAAAAATAATCTAGATCTCACAAAAATTATCCTCTAATCTCCGCTCCTCAAAAATCTCATTCAAAACTCAGAATGAATTCGCCCCCTCAACGCTTCGTAGCTCCAAGACTTCACTCCCCAAAAATCGCGCAACATCCGCTCTAAAGGATCCTTCCAAAAATGGCCTCAACATCGTCGACCGAGTGGGCGACTCGATCGAGCAGTGCATTGCTCGGTCAGTTGCTCGGGCCGAGCAGCTATAGTGCTCGACCGAGCACGACAGGAAATCGCGCTCCTCCAAAATCTTTACTCTGTCTGCACGGGTCGGTCAGCTCTGCTCGGTCTGAGCAGAGAGATGACTGGGTCGCTGAAGAAGCCGCTCAGGACATGCGAGAATTAGTCGGGCTTTGGAAAGAATAGCTGCTTGACCGAGCACTATGAGTGCTCGGTCCGAGCAGCCTATGTATCTGCTCCTTCTTCTTCATTTGCATCTGCTCGACCGAGCAGCTGCTCTGCTCGGTCGAATCATCTGGGAAACTTTTGCTGAAGCTCCTGAAGCTTCCCATTTCCTCCTGCTCTCTCCTCAACTCCTCCCATGGCTTCCAAAGCATGGCGAACTCCTGTAGAGCTTCGCCAACGAGCTCATGGGAGTGTCAGATGTGTCCATACCCAGTCGGGTCCAAAATCGCTCCAAAATCTCTGAAAACTCATAAAATACTACGAAACTCAAATATAACGTCAGAAATGCAATATCGTAGAGAAATATGGGATTTGGATGCGAAAATGGCATGGAATGCGATGTCATGATGATATGAAAAAGGTAGAAAATATGGACACATCAAAATCCCACAAGCTTACCTCTTACTCGTCCTCGAAGAAGGCGAATACTAGGTACGCGGGGAGGAAAACAAAAGGAAATAAGAAATAAAAATAAAAGGAGGAGAGAATTGAAGTGAATGGAGGGTGCTAAGGATGTTCGGTTAGATCTCAGGCCTAAGCAGTATATCGCGATGCTCTGACTAGTAAAAATACATGCTAATGATAATTTCGAGTTTTACAGATCATATGTGTAGCATGCAATACAGACAAAAGATAGGGATCTACTGAAATAATGCTATCAACTTATATTAATCTCATGCAGTCCATAGAGTCTAGTATAAAAAGAGTTTGCAATGCACTTTTCAATAACAGATACACGTGGAGCATATAAAAATCACACAGCATGCAATAGAAAATAGAAAGAAACATGCTATTAAATTATTCATTTCGATTCATGAAAAATCTCCAAAAACTAAAGTGTTTTGTAAAGTTTAAGTATTATCAGATCTCCCCGTTATGCACCGTCTCCACTCTAATGTCACACTCACTCATGTGATCAGTTGGTTCACCCTCCCAAGCTTAGCTTGATGCATCGCATCTAGGAATAAGATATGGAATTTTTCTTCTTCTTTCCAGTAAATGTGATAGCTTTTAATGAAAGGATACAAAACAATTTTTATTCCTTCATTTTCTTTGTTTTTCTTTTCTTTTTCACATGTAAATATATACACATTTTTTTCTTTTCTTTTCCTTTCTTTTCTTTTCATTTAGAAGCTATACTTTTTCTTTTTGGGTTTGGAAAGTGAGATACGGTAAGGATAGCTGTGGGGGTGTAACCAATTGATATGTAGAGAACTATATAGATATGCGGAGAAGGAAAATAGTATATCTCTCGGTTCACTCATAAGAGGTGCACAACGGATTGATAAAATAATACTCTAACTAAACTCATAAGTAGCATGGATGATTTCATTCATCAAGATGAACACTGAAAAAGCATGCAGTAATATGCACAATGATATCAGGCATGCAAATAGAAGTGGATAAGAAATAAAGCAGGTGCTCCAAGTGTTCTAGTGATGTGTGAACCTAGGTGCATTACCTAACATAGTGCATACTAGATACTAATTCATGCGATTTTCAATTCATTTCAAGCATTAAATCAGATAGATCAGCAAAAGAATATGCACGCATACAGAAAGTAAAACTGAAACTACCCTAATAGCATGTCAACAGATAGTAAGCATCGTGAATAACTACTAAGGCTACGAGAAGTTTCATCATGCAAAACATCCTTAGCATACAAAGAGAAAAAGGCGGAGAAAATAGGAAAAATGAAGAAAACGAGATGCATGCATGGTAAAAAGCAGAAAATATGATGCAAAATGAGAAAAAGATAAGGAAGTGGAAAAGTGGTGAAAAAGTAAGATAAAAACTGAAATAGGGAAGAAAATGTAAAAGAAAAAATGAAAAATAAAGCGGTAGCGCTCATCTCCCAAGCTAAACCCAGAAGTGTCCTCACTGCTGAGAAAACGCTTGTAGGCGGGCGATGATGCTAAATAGGGTGGGGTGGGTGGGGGAATATAAAATAAAAATTGTGCAAAAATAAAGTAAAAAACATGACATGATGCAATGCTGAATGAAAAACGATGCAGGCGTGGGTCCTGCCCCAAGCTATGTAATATCAGGGCCCCGAACACACAGATGGGCCCAAAATAAATGAGGGGGGAAAAACGGGTAGGGACGACATCAAGCAGAGGCACCACCCTTTGGGGGTGGTGATGGGTCCCTCTGCTGTGGACCAGGTAGTATGGTAGGATATGGCTGGGGCTCAACTGGTGGGTCGGTGGGGAGATCAGTGGTGGTAGTGGAAGGCTCAGCTGAAAATAGCACTAGGGCAGACATGGGATCTACTATGACGAGCGACTCAGATGTGGAAGAAGTAGGCTCTGCAGTAGCCTAGGAATATGGAGCAATGAGTGCTGTGAGGCTAGTCACAGTGGCTGGCTGGGGTAGTGGTGCGTGTGCTAGGATTACTGGAGGTGGTCCACATGTCTGGAGAAGGTCTATAATGGAGGAAGTTCCGCCTCGACTCTCGAGTGATGTGTCATCATCGAGTGTATGAAGAGGTCGAAATCTTGTCGAAGGCGAGAAGTCAACTCCTCCAACGCTGCCAGATGACTGTTTGTGGAAAGGGAGTCGGGTGGAGGACAGGGGACGGACGGTGAGTCACCACTCTCATAAAGCGTTCACGTGCAGCTGATGCACAGTGCCTAGGGTGGAAATTCGGAGAGGGTGAGCTCGAAGGGATCTCAGCAGTGGCTGAAGAAAGAGCGGTCGTCGACACAGAGGTGTGGATAGACATCGAGACGGTCTCTGTAAAGATGGCAGCTGATGGTGACGAACTGGTGCCGGAGAGGGGAATGTGGGGACCTAAAGAGATCGAAAGTGAAGCTATCAGGTCCCGAAGTGGCAAAAGAGTGGGGGCTGGGTCGTGCTCAGGAAAGTCGAGATCTGTAAGATCGGGAGCAGACTGGATATCAGTGCCCTCTGGCACGAGTATAGTGGGGACAGAGGTCTAAGTCACGGGGTAAGAAGTGTAGACAGTTCCCGAAGACTCGACGGTGGTGGAAGCAGTGGATACAGAGTTGGTAGAAGAAACGGCTCCCGAGGGTGGTGGGTGTATCAGTGATACTAGAAGGCCGGCGACAAGGGCTGCTATGTCATGCAACTCGTACTCGGGGGAACTGGGCGCCCGGTCATCGGCGTCAGCCTCGACGGGAGCACCAGGGGGCTCGAGTACGTGGAGCAAAAGGAGTGGGTCGAACCTGTTTATCATCCAGCTCAGCTGGACAGGAGCATTATGGGTGAGGTGTAGGGCGGGAAGTACCATGTGTGGCGTGTGGTGGGTGCCGACAAGATTTGTCCAGTGATGATCCCCTTATGGTCTGATGATATTCATATGCTCTAAGACACCAAGAATCAAACAAGTGGGGCCAACAGGGGTCACCAGGTCATCGGGAATGTGGATATCGAGCATCCAGGTGAAAATGGTAAAGAGTCCGTCGCAACAGATGTCGGTGAAGAAGTAGGTGGTGGCAGTCAGTAGAAGGAGATGACACAACCAGTGGGCTGCAGCAGAAAGCATGAAGAGGCGAAGGGAGCCGTCTGGGTGAAAGCGCAGAGGCCGGGTCATGCCCATAAGGTGGGTAAGCTTTGGTAGGGACATGGTCCCAACCTCAGGCCTACAGAAGATAGTAGTAGCTAAGTGTATCTGTGCGTAACGAAGGCATGGTTGCACGATGCATGATGCCTTCACCTGGCTAGGGCGATAGTGATCTAGGCCTGAAATACGCTGCCAAAAAGCTGGAGCATCGAATGTGTCAACGTCGTAGTGTGGAGAAAAGGTGGCTCTGAGCTCAGGGATAGCTGGGAAGTGGAAGTACTCATGGATCTTAGCGTATGTAATCGTGCAATCGTGGACACTGAGGAAGCGCTCGAAACCAATCATGCGGTACAGGTGTTGGACCCCCTGAAGGAGTCCAAGGGATCGAAGGGTGGGCACGTCTATAAACAGTGTGGGGACAAGACGACGCTGCGAGAGCCTAACGAAGCGCTCTCGATGTGCGTC
The DNA here is from genome assembly GCA_030789695.1 of Scilla litardierei. Lineage (NCBI taxonomy): Eukaryota > Viridiplantae > Streptophyta > Magnoliopsida > Asparagales > Asparagaceae > Scilla > Scilla litardierei. Next base: position 27,566 of record JAULAV010006836.1, on the reverse strand, counting down.
GTCTCTCTGAAAGTGATGCCGTAGGTCCGTAGATGTGCTGGTAAAACGTCCCTGGTGGGGGCAGGGTGTGGGGGTGATGATGGAGGGACGGGGGTGATGGGGTTGGTGGTGGTCGTGATAGGTGCTGTAGTGGTGGGGATGGTAGTGGTCGTGATAGGTGCTGTAGTGGTGGAGAAGGTAGTGGTGGTGGTGGTAGTGGTGGTGGTGAGGCGGGCACTATGGAGGGGTCGGGAAGAGGAGGCACCAGGTGTCGGCCGCTTCCCACGAATGAGAGGGGTGGTGGCTCCTCACGTGCAAACCATCGAGGTGATGGCAATGTGATGCGTCGGTATAGAAATAAAATAGAGTAGAGAGTGTACCGAATCAACGATAGCTACGAATGCGAAGATATCCCCCAAGCTGGTCACTGTAGTTGGTGTTGACGTAGGCAAAAGGGTACCTGAAATAGAAACAATAAAAACGTCAGAAAAAGAGATTAAAAATGGGGGGATATGCTAAAATCGAGGTGCTCGACCGAGCAGATGTACTGCTTGGTCTGAGCAATGCTGCTCGGTCATAGATTTTTGACCGAGCACTAGTGTGCTCGGTCAGCTGGGTGTTTTTACGAGATGGGATGGCTGCTCGTTCGTGTAGTGTGAGTGCTCGAACGAGCAGAGGGGGCGGGCCTAAGGCATCGGCAGCAGGCGTTGGCGGGCTTTGTGCGATCTGATGAAAGAGGGGGACATGCAGAGGGGGATGGGGGCCTAAGCATCGTGGGGTTTTTGGGGTGGGTGGCTGGGCGGCACCGTCGGTGGCGGTGGCACTGTCGGCGGCCGTCGTCGATTAGAAGGGGGACGGGGGGGAAGGAGAGAGGCAGAGAGATAGAGAGAGGTGGAGAGAGGGAAAGAGAGAGGGATGGGGAAACTGACCGGAGGTGGGCATCCGGAGGGGTGGCACGGGCGGTGGAGTGGGCGGAGGATGATGGCGATGATAAGGGAGATCAAGTAGGGGGTGAGGGAAAGCTCGGGCAATGGATTCGGGTCAGGGTAAAAAAATTTAGAGTGTAAGTTAAAAAGTGAAATGAGTTGGGTTAAAAACCCAACTTGTTTGGGAGTGGGGCCCATGAAAAACAGGATAAAGCGACTCGATCGAGCAGTGAAGCTGCTCGGTCGAGTCGATCATGCTGAAGAAATAAATTAAAATTGAGTTGTAGGAGACTCCCTCGTATGCTCGATCGAGCAGTATGATGCTCAATCGAGCAGATCATCACTCTGATCGAGTAGGTTGTGCTCGGGACGGGTAGATAGAGTGATGATTTCTCCACTTCTCAAGAACCTGTGCAATCTGACCGAGCAGTTGACTACTCGGTCGAGTAGATGTCTGCTCGGTCCGAGCCGATGCTGCTCGGTATGTGTAGACAAAGCAATAATTTTTCCCTTGATTCTCGTCCCTGTGCTGCTCGACCGAGCAGTGTAGCTGCTCGGTCGAGTCGCTGGTTCTATCCTCTAGCTTCCTTTCGTTTAGAATGGCGATTTGCATGCCCTCTCATGTTCAACCTGTACAGAGGAAGAACTCATCAAATTTTTTGTGGTTTTATAGTTTTACGAGAGATAAAAAATGTTTTGTTTGGTTTTCTCAAATAAATGAAATAAAAACAATAAATTGAAAAAGATAATCCAAGATACAAGAAATTGGGTTGCCTCCCAATAAGCGCTCGTTTTTAGTCATGAGCTCGACCCCCTTTGATTTATCAATTGTCGTTTGGTGCGCATGGAATTCACACGTCGTTCTTTCCGATGATGCAATCCGGCGGTATTTGGTATCCGCCTAATTCAAGCTTCTCCCTCGAGTAGCCTATGGCCTCCGGTTCTTCATGATTCGGGAAATGATTCAAAAGATCTTCATCCAATACTCGGATGTAGGCGGTGACCGCTTTGTGGTAGGTTAGGTCGCCGTCATCGTCGATACATGTTCTCACGGGGTCCTTCATGACCCCCTCAGAAGTGAAATCTTCAACAGCTTCATCTTCCAGAAGCTCCAAATAGATATCCCCTTCCTCATGAGCACGCTCTTTCATTGGCTTCTGCATCCGAAATTCAGCTTCGATGTTCCCCACATTCAGATTTAGAGTCCCTTCTCGGACATCGATCAAAACACTGGCCGTCACCATGAAGGGGCGACCGAATATAAGCTAGGAGCTCCCTCCCTCGGGCATGTTCATGATAACGAAGTCAACGAGAACACATAACCTGGGGGTATCTGGAGAATGATATCCCTGGTTATGCCCACCGGGTAAGTGATTGAATGATCCACAAGCTGGATGGACATATTTGTGGGCTCTAATTCGCTTCTGGCTGCAATCGCTCAAATATAGAAAGGGGCATCAAACTGATGCTAGCCCCTAGATCAATCAATGCTCGGCTGATGGGCATCCCTCTGATGGAGCACGGAATGTTGAAGCTCCCCGGATCCGGTAGCTTCCAGGGGGAGATGATCTTTATAACGGAGGTGGAGTCCTCCATAAGCTTTATTTCTTCAGGCTTCCTCTTTCTCGTGCTCAGATCTTTTAAAAACTTGGCGTAGATGGGGATCTCCGTAATAGCATCCATAAAATGGATATTCAACTGGATTCCCTTCAGCAACTTCGGGAATTTGGAGTATTTCCTCTCCATCATGGCCAAGGCCAACCTCTATGGATATCGCAGTGGAGGTCGGCTAGCTTTTTCATTAGCAGCATCAACAGGAGGCGGTGTTGTAGTAGGCGTGATGGATGGTGTATCTGCCTTTTCCTCATCATTTGTAGGCTCTTTAGTAGCCTCTTCTCTATCACCGTCTTCTTCAATAATGACTCTTTCTTTGTTTACAACCGGGACCATGACGGGGTCAGTCGCCCGTCCACCACTTGTGGTGACAGAAACCACAACATTCGCTTGGGCCCTTGGGTTTCTCTCTGGTTGCGAGGGCAACCTTCCCTGATTCTTTCGAAGCTGGGACCTCTGACCCCTCAGTTTATCTAGTGAAGTATTTATTCTATTAAACTGGGTGGAAGTGTCCTAGTTGAACCGGGCTTGACCACTCATAAAGGTCTCCAATGTGGCCTCCAGATTTGATCGAGGCATGTTTGTCGCATAGCCCTGCTAAGGCGGCCGGTTGAATTGATAACCTGGCGAGCGATAAGGCCCAGCTGGCCTAAACCCGCTCTGTTGCTGATTCTGTTGCTGCCCATATTATTGCTGAGGAGGGGGTGGCGGTCTCTGAAATTGTGGAGGTTGCAGCCCTCCACTTGGATTCACATAAGAGAATCCCGGATGATTCTGAGCAGCTGGATGTTGCCATTGACTTTGTCCCTGTCCCTGGACATATTGCACAGATTCTGACAATTCAACACCATCATAGTGTGCCTTACTAGGTATATAACACTGATCTGCATAATCCTCTGCAGGATGATAAGTAGATGTGCTGGGTGATGCTAGGATGGAATCCAAGCGATGTTCAATCCTGGCCACTTGTTTGCATAAAGTCTTGATGTGCGAGTCCAAATGGCTGACAGCTTTGACCTCGGGGGTCCGGGTCACAATGGTTCTTTCTTCACTCCATTGCTGATTGTTGGCTGCCACATGCTCCATCACTATAGCTTCCTCAAGAGACGTGTCTAGTAATGCGCCTTGCACCGCAACATCTATAATCATCTTGGTGCTGGACTACAACCTGTTGTAAAAACTCTGCACCAAATCCCAAGGCTGGATCCCGTGGTGAGGACATTGATGCTGGAGGTCCTTGAATCTCTTCCATGCCTCATAAAGTGACTCTTGTGGGAGCTGTTTGAAGTTTGAAATTGCTCCCCGGATTCGTGCTGTCTTCGAAGGTGGATAGAATTTATCCATGAAGGCAAGTGCCAGCTTCTCCCATATGGTGAAATGATTGGAAGGATGGGCCCGTAGCCAGTACGAGACTTTATCCCTTAGAGTGAACGGGAAAAGCCGCAGCTTAACCGCATCATCACTCACATCCTTCACCTTGAAAGTGTCACACTTCGCAAGGAAAGTATCGATGTGGTGGTTGGGTTTTTCATGAGGATGCCCGTGAAAGGGATCCTGCAGCATCAAATTTATTAGCCCCATTTTCAGCTCGAAGCTCGCCGCTGCCAGTTGTGGTCTAAGGATAGATGAGTTGTTTCCAAACGTCGGCTTCATATGGCCCCTGATGGACCCGGTGCAAGGAGGAGGAGGAGTATTGTTGTCTGCCATCTGGGCAGTGTTGGATCTGGATCGTAGCCTAGAGGGGGGTGAATAGGCTATTAAAAATATTCGTGCAACCCACGAACAACCACACGCAGTTATAAGCACAGACAGGGTAAAAAGAATGCAATCACAAAGTACGCACAGATGTACCCTGGTTCGGTCGTCCCCACGACCTACTCCAGCCCCCGAAAGAAAATACTAGATAGATATGTAAACATGTACAGCTACAATGAGTCAAGATCCCAAATCTACTCTCACCTAGCTCGTACGCACACCACGTGCTCTACACTATCAATCTAGTCAGATGCTCTCCCTCCGTGACGACTCCCAAAGTCGTCAGGTCCCCAAAAAGTAACACAAAAAGTAATGTTTCCCCTACGAGGATCTAACACAACAACTACACAAAATAATAATAAATAGAGTTTAGGAATCTCAGTTTGTGTAGCGACGATGTCCTCGTCAGTCAGCACGGGCCAGACATCGTCTGGCAAGTAGTAGTAGTCTCTCGGCAACAACAACTCAAGTTGCGGCAATTGAGTATTGCGGCAAGAGCTTGTCTCGTGAATTATTTGTTTCTAATCCCCTGGGTGGTGCGTTCTTGGTATCCTGCAAAGAACAAAAGAGAAGTTAATGGATATTCAAGTTAAAAGGTAAAGCCAAAAAGATGTTCAGAATTTTTCTCCCTTTGCTCAATGTTGCGTCCTGTACTTCTGTCTCCAGTTGAAAGACCTGCTTTCAAATCTTTTGGAAAAGCAAACAAAAATTCCATATGAAGGCGCCTTCACAATTGCACTCTTTTGGAAAAGCAAACAGAAATTCCATATGAATTCTTTGACAATTGCCTTCACAGAAAATTTAAATCGTGTAGCATCTCTCTCTTCTTATGAATTCTTTGAAAAGCACAACCCCCCTTTGTTTCGGCTGCTTGGAGAACCCCTATTTGCAGTGCGCCTCTCTTAGAATTTGATGATGATGATGGCTTTGCAAAACAGGACGTGGCCTTAATATGAAATTGTTTTGCCCTGCCAAAAGCTAACAAAAGTGAGGGGATTAAAAATAGAAAAAAACAAAACAAAACTCGGTGCTCTCAAAAAAAATGAAGAATGCCCCTTCTCTGTTTGTGCGGCTGGCTTGTGATTGTTGTAGATGCAAGTTAGCCCTCCTTTTTAACTTGGTGATTAGCCTTCTCCCCACTTCCCTTTAATTGATATTTGCCACACTTAATAACTCTCTCCAATTAAATTAATGGTTGGCCTTGCTTTGTTGGATGCATGCGATTTCAGTGGAGGGCTATTTGGGTTTTTTATTGCCTACAAAAACAAACGAGATAATAGGAAAAAACACAAATTAGGTTAAGGAGTTAATAATAAAACCATGCTCCTCTCCCTCTACCCACTTCTCCTTTGATACAAAGCACAACCGCAAATTATTTCTTCCCCTGGGTTGCGAGCTATTGTTCTAGCCCTGGGAAATTTATGGCCGACTTCACAAAATTCGTGCGGCTCTTGGAATTCTTTTTGGACGGCGCCGCTTCTTAATTTGAAACCCTCGGTTTAGAGAAACGAAGATGGTTTTTTTCCCGAACGGAAAATAATTCGGCTGATATGTCTTCTTGGCCGCACTCTTCAATGGGGGAGATGGGGTCTCTTTTTTTATTTAGGCCGGACCTTGTGTAATTATATAGGGATTTCCTCAAAAACCCTAGTTGGCCTATTTACAGAGTTGCCACCGTAAGTCGATGTTAACTTATTTTAGCCGTTTGGAGCTCGATTACTCATCCAAAAATTATTGCGACTTCCTCGTTGTCTCCCCCATGATCCACGAACACATTTCATATTTTATACCGTCGTGCAGAGGACCAAAATGCCATTTTACGACCAAAGTGCCCTTTATCTCCGAAATGACCAGATTGCCCCTGAATCAAGATGAGCTCCTTTTAACCTGAAAAACACATAGCACACACATTAAAAACTTCAAATGTATGAATGTGTGAAGTGTGTGAAGATTCATCATCAAACTAGAATCCTAGATCGTTGCGTCCAACACTCTCCCCCTTTTGATGATGACAAACCAATACAAGATTTGCAATACACGTATGAATGTGTGAAGTGTGACAATTGTGGGTGACATGCCATGGGATAATATGATGTGCGAACAGTGATGTGTAAAGTTTAACAAAAAGCATGATGTCACGCCCCGCTTCCCAAAAACAGCAGAGGAGAAGCGTGACTAAGGCCCGCTTAGGCCGGGGCTGAGAGCCCAGACCCAATATGCGTTTGTGGTATTCCAAAACGAAAGAATAGGTCCCTGCATGTTAGTACGGAACAATAAAAGTACTGAAAAGAGATATCATTTCATTTTATTCCAAATATAGCATCCAAAGTACGGAAAGTCTAAAACGCCCGAAGGGCTACAACTGCAGAAAGGGAAACTACCGGTGCAAGCACCCAACCTAGTCAAGAAAACAAAAGGTGCTACACACCCAATCTAAACTGAGAAAGAAACTCTGGATCAGCAACGAGAGGCCTCTAACTGTGGTCCTCCTCTGGGTCATACTCTGGATCAACGTCCTCCGGCTCTCTGTCTGCTGGCAAGTCCGCCTCGTCGACATACTCTGGCTCAACACCTGACGTACATCACCAAAAAAGGAAACTGTACGTCAGGTAAAGTCTACAAAAAGTAGTCAGACTCTACTGCAAGTGTATCAATTTTTAGACAATGATTTACTGGTTGATTAGCATGCAGGGGTTATAACTGAGTAACAAAAGAAGTAACGTAGCAGGAAAGTAAAGCGTAACAAGTAGTAGTCATAGCGTATGCTACCAACTACAGGACTAACCTACAGGTGTCAAGACAAGTCGGGACGGGACGGGACAAGACGAGACAAGACAAGTGAGACGCGAAAGGGTTCACGCCTTACGGTTCGAGGGGGATCAGACCCTCTTGCCGTGTGCACCCTCAACCCAACCTCAAACCCCAAGGATGACAAGACAAGATAATCACGACAAGGGATCACCCACTCTAGCTTGGTGAGTGCCCTATTGCCCTCTGGGCCGTGTATCAGTACAAGGGATCACTCTATCTAGCTTGGAGAGTGCCCTATTTCCCGCAGGCTGTGTATCAGTACAAGGGATCACCCACTCACTGGTGAGTGCCCTTTTGCCCGCAGGCTGTGCAAGACGGGACGGGACGTGACAAGACGGGAAGGGTTATTCTAGGGTGTCCACATACATGCACACACATGATAGCCCTACGATATCAAAAGTTGTTGTTGTCAGGCCAGACTTCGTCGTCAAGTCTGAGCCGTCAGGGGTCGTCCCGGACGCTATCATTTCACGTCCGGTTCTATTTGTTCACAGTTATCAGTTCTAACCAACTAATGCCTAAGCACTGCCAAAAGTGCAAGTGGGATACACTTGCCTGCGATGGCGAGTGTGTCGTCCTCTCGGAGCGTCTTGTCCAAGCGTCTCGTCCACGAAAGTCCGTCTGAAACAGTGCCGTGGCGACGGTGTCAGGTCTCAATTTCATTAAATCCTATTAGTGTTCGTTTCTAGGTTATCGGGACTATCCTATTCGTCAAAAGTCACATTTTTGATGTTTCAGCCTAATCGACGATCTAATCCTATGTGCACAGTCAACAAAGTCCATTCGTCGATTCTAGATTTGTACAATGTTTTACTGGTGCTGGAAATAAATTTTAGTTCAAATTGTCGACTTTTAGTTTAGGGTTCAATCAGCTATTGTGGGGGTTTCTACGAGTTTCGGGGGACCAACCTTTACCGGGGTTCGTCGTAGAATGAAAGTCGTGTCTGAACGGAGAATTCCTCAGCGTCAAATCTGGTCCACGCACGATTTCCCAAAAGCTGAAACTTGCGACGAAGGCCTACGACGTGTCGTAACGTCGTAGACGGCAAATCCGCGAAGTAGCACACCCAAGTGGGGCCCACAGCAGTGCTAGGGGTCAATGGGGGACCCACAACACCTCTGGAGGACATGGGGGGCCCACCACAGGAGTTGGTGTGGAAGAATCGATGTTGCGACGATCGGCAGTCGGTCAAACACAACCGGTGCGGGGATTTCTCTCGGTCAGACTGAGAGAGGCTCTCGGTCGGGCGAGTTGCAGCGCAGCGGAGGCGGGGCCTTGTGCGGGGCGAGGGGTTCCCCCAGTCAGACCGAGCGGATCTCTCGGTCGGACACAGCGGGTGCGGGCCGTGCAGCGCTTGGGGCGATGCGAAGCGGGCTCTCGGTCGGTGCGGGGAGTTCTGTCGGTTGGGCGCTTGGGTGGGGGTTGCAACGAAGCGGGGTGCAGGCGTTGGCTTCGGTCGGAGCGGGCGATCTCTTCGGTCGGAGCGGGGCGCTGCGGGTTGCAACGTTGCAACGTTGCAACGGTGCAGAGCGGGGAGCGGGTGCAGGAGCGGGCGTCGGTCGTGCACGGGAAATGCGGGGGTGGCTGTCGGTCATGCACGGCAGCGGCTGCAGCAACGTTGCGACGAACTTTGGGAAGTGTTTTTGACTGCTAGGGTTTTGGTGGCTGTGAAAATAAGCTAGCCTAGGGTTTATTTAAATAGAAAAGAGCTAGGGTTAGGTCTAGGGTTTAAAGAAAAGTAATTAAAATATTTAAAATAATTAATATAAAACAAATTTACTCTCCTCTCCCTCACGCAAGTTGTGTGCGGCCAAAAATTTTGAGACTTGGTCAAAAAATTCTTTAAAGCGTTGTTGTAATATAGGAATTTTATTATAATTAAAACACTTATAAAAATAGGTTTTAAAATTATTTAAAATTTACTCAAAAATGGAAAATAGTCAAATTAAGTCCAAAAATTGTAAAATAAATATTGGAGTGATCGGGGCGACGAAAGAAAGAGAACCAAGAAGACGGATCTAAATTTCGACGTCGGGAGACGAAACTAAAAATAGAAACGTCTCGCGTCAAAACAGAAAGTCGTGACGTCACTTCAAATAAGATAGAATCGCGGAAGAACGACTCGAGAAAAGTCGTTCCAAAATAGTTCCACAATCTAATACTCTCAGAGACGATCACAACGACATATCACACAATAATGTTCAAATTCAAATAGAGTCTAAAATAAACACGTGCACGATATGGAGCACGTGCACAAAGAAAGTACGATCGAAAACCGACCGTGACATCCTCCCCAACTTAGAAATTATTCCATCCTCGGAATCAACATCAAACACCACTGGGAAAAAGATGCGGGAAGAGCTCCCTCATATCATCCTCACGCTCCCAGGTGGACTCTCCAGGTGATCCGTGACGCCACATCACACTCACCAGGTCGACTATCTTATTCCTCAACTGCTTCTGTCGACGGTCCAAAATCTGCACAGGCTGCTGGTCATATGTCAGGTCCGGGTGAACCGTAATCTCTAAGAAATCAACTGTGTGTGACGGATCACTGACGTACCGACGTAGCTGAGATACGTGGAATACGTCGTGAACTCCCTCCAAAGACGGTGGCAGAGCAAGGCGGTAGGCCACTGCTCCCACACGCTCTAGCACATCAAATGGCCCAATATACCTCGGGCTTAGCTTTCCCTTCTTCCCAAAACGAATAACTCCGCGGTTCGGCGAAATCTTCAGGAAGACGTGATCTCCAGGCTGAAACTCCAAAGGTCTCCTCTTGGCATCTGCCCAATGCTTGAAGCGATCCTGTGCAACTCTAAGCTTCTCCCTGATGTCCCTCAAGACAATCCACAGCTTCCACTATCATCTCCAGACCCAACAGTTCCCGATCTCCGATGTCATCCCAGCTTAGTGGCGATCGACATTTCCTTCCATATAAGGCAGCAAACGGTGCCATGCCAATGCTCGCCTGTAGCTGTTGTTATATGAGAACTCCACCAAGTGAAGATGGTCCTCCCATGATCCCTTCAAATCGAGCGTACAAGCTCGCAGCATATCCTTTAGAATCTGAATAGTCCTCTCGAACTGGCCATCGATCTGCGGGTGGTACACCGTGCTGAAACTCAGACTCGTACCCAAATTCTCCTACAGACGTCTCCAAAAATGAGATGTGAACCTCGTGTCTCGGTCAGACACAATGCTCATGGGGACTCCATGTAAGCGTACAATCTCCTACACGTACACAGTCTACGTCACAACCAACTCAAGAGGAAATTAAAAGAGAAGTAAAAAGAAATTTTACCTCCAGATATTTCCTCGCCAAAGCTTTCGTAGACTGGCCCACTTGGAATGGGATAAAGTGCGCAGACTTGGTCAACCGATCTACATCATCCAAACTGCGTCGTTCTGCCTCGGGGTCCGAGGTAAACCAGTCACGAAGTCCATCGTAATGTGTTGCCACTTCCACTCCGGAATAGAAAGCGGTTGCAGCAACCCAGTAGCACGATGGTGCTCAACCTTCACCTGTTGGCATATCAAACACTTGGCAACGCTCCGTGCCACACTTCTCTTCATGCCAATCCACCAGTAGTTCTGACGGAGATCCTTATACATCTTGGTGCCTCCAGGATGTATAGAATATGGCGAGCTATGAGCCTCGCTCAACAGCTCCTCACGAACATCCCCTGCAGGTACATAGAGCCTACTGCCAAACCGCAGCGAACCATCCACATGAATCACGAACTCCATCCGTAGTCCAGCTTCAACCTGCCTCCTGATCCTCTGTAGCTTCGGATCTCCTGCCTATGCTACCTTGATCCGATCCATGATCGTGGACTGAATCTGCAAATTCATGAATGAATGAACTACACCTGGTAGGACAACCTCCAAATCCATCTCTCTCAGCTCCTGCTGACTCCTCCAGTCAGCAGTATGCATCATCGCAGTAGGAAGTCTACTCAAAGCATCAGGCACTACGTTCACCTTCCCCGGATGATACTACAAATCAATCTCGTAGTCAGCCATGAGCTCTAACCATCGCCTCTGTCACATATAGAGCTCCTTCTACGTAAAGATGTACTTCAATCTCTTGTGATCGGTGAAAATCTTCACACTCTCACCTAGCAAGAAGTGCCTCCAAATCTTCAGTGGAAAAATCACTGCTGCCAACTCCAGATCGTGCATCGGGTAATTCTTCTCATGATTCCTCAACTGACGAGAAGCGTACGCGGCCATGTGGCCATGCTGATGCAAGACGCATCCCAGGCCCTTCCCTGATGCATCACAATACACTTCGAAGCCTCCACTCTGATCCGGTACAGCCAAAACTGGTGTCGTGGTCAACCTCGCCTTCAAGATACTGAAGGCCTCCTCCCAAGCATTAGACCAAAGAAACTCGACATCCTTCCTCGTCAGCTTCGTCATTGGCTCTGCAATCTTCGAGAAATCCTTGATGAACCGTCGATAATAGCCTGCCAAACCAAGGAAGCTCCTGATGTCTGACGCTGACTACGGAGTTGGCCAATCTCTGACTGCTCTGACCTTCTCTGGATCCACAGATATGCCATCACCGGACACCACGTGTCCCAGGAATGCGACTTTGTCCAGCCAGAACTCGCACTTGATATACTTGGCATAAAGCTTATGTCGCCTCAGCGTCTCCAGCACTGTCCTCAGATGACAGCTGTGCTCCTCTTCAGACTTCGAGTAAATAAGAATGTCGTCAATAAAGATAACGACAAACTTATCCAGGAAGTCGTAGAAAATCAAGTTCATCAAATTCATGAACACAGCTGGAGCATTGGTCACGCCAAACGGCATGACCACGAACTCATAATGCCCATACTTCATCCGAAAAGCTGTCTTCAGAACGTCATCCCTCTTCACCTTCAACTGATGGTACCAGCTCCTCAAGTCCAACTTCGAGAAGACTCTCGAACCTCCAAGCTTATCAAAGATATTGTCGATGCGCGGCAGCGTATACTTATTCTTCACCGTGACAGCATTCAGCCCTTGATAGTCCATGTACATCCTGCAGGACCCATCCTTCTTCTTCCCGAGCAAAACTGGTGCACCCCATGGTGACACACTAGGGTGGATGAAACCCTTCTGCAGCAACTCATCTAACTGCTTCCACAGCTCCTCGAGCTCAGCGGGAGCCATACGGTACAGTGCCTTCGATATCGGCTGCGCTCCCGGCATAAGATCAATACCAAATTATAGGGCTCTGTCGGGTGGCAGACCTGAGATATCCTCTGGGAAGACATCGTCAAAGTCTCTGACGACTGCTGGTCTCTCGATCTCCATCTCCATCTGCATGGCTGCAACAACCGGCACCTCCGGCTTGGACCGATATCTGATGGGCCCAAGCGACTCATCTCTGCTGCGGAACTCGAACTCCGGATGGCCTGGAATCTGGAACACCACCCTCTTGCTGTAACAGTCGATCGAGGCGTGGAAATCTCCCAACCATTCGATGCCAAGAATGACATCGAAGTGTGGCAGATCGTGGACAATGAAATCTGCAAAGAGCTCGTGTCCACTGACCACCAAAGAAATCGATCGACATCCCAAATTCACTGTCACCACTACGTTCCCTGTGGTGATGTCTCAACACTTATGGAGTGTATTGTTGGGAATGGAGTGCTTTGTTACAAACCTCCGGGATATGATGCACATTGATGCACTGGAGTCGAACAAAGCCAAGGCCGGGTGAGAGGACACTAGAATGGTACCTAAGATATAAACAAATATGGTCAAACCAAGCTACTCTAACAAGCAAGTCAAACAAGCAACACAAATAATAAGATCTTATTATGAAAAGAAAAACTAGAATCAAGAGTTACCTGCAATAACTCCATCCAGCTCCTCAGTCTCAACCGCTGTCATGGTGTACACCGGCCTCTGGGGCTGTGCTGCTCTCTGAAACATCTGCCTCTGTGGCGCCAAGGGTGGTCCACGAACAGCAGGTCCTCTCTGAACTGGAGCAGGTGCTCTCATCTGCAGCGGGGCTGGCGCTCCAACCACAGCATGACGAGGTCTCGGACACTCCTTCGCAGCATGCGAGGCATCTCCACAAACTAAGCATAGCCCCATCTTCTTCCTATAGTTGGCCTGAACGTGTCCAGGCTTTCCACAGAAGTGGCACGGACCCTTGCCCTGAATCTGAACTGGTGCTCCAGGCCTCTTGAATGGTACCGTCTGAACTGGCCTCATCGCCGGCCTAGCAGGTGGCCGGTACTGCTCCATAGGACGCTTCCCTTTATCAGCTAGAGGGTCAGGCAGAAGAGCTATGATCTCATGATTCTTCGCAGCATCTAGCACCTCCCTCATAGTCGTGAAACTCGCCGAAGACATAGAAGCCTGGATCTTCGGACGCAGTCCCTGACGAAAGCGATCAGCTCGCTTCTCCTCCTTCCTTACCATATGCGGGGAAAACGGCTCAGCATCTCAAACTCAGCTTCATACTCCTCGACAGTCATATCCCACTGCTTCAGATTGATAAACTTGCTCAGCAGCTCCCTCCTAGTAGACTTGGTGAAATACTTGTCCCTGAACATCGATCTGAATGTCTTCCACCCTACTGGCTTCTCAAGATGCCTCTCCTCGATGCGCCACCAGTTCCTTGCATTCTCCATCAGCTGCATCTTTGATATCTCCACTCAGGTATCGTCAGGAATCTTCGCAGCAACTAACTTCTCCTCCATGCTCTGGATCCACTCGTCAGCAGCTAGGGGTCCCTCCTTCCCCGAAAATGTCCTCGGCTGGAGCTCATTGAACTGCTTCACTCCTGGAGCAGCTCGTGGGGCAGGCAGAGGTGGTGGTGGTGCAACTGGAACAGCCTGGGCAGCACGCTGGGACTGCTGAACCAACTGATGCTAAACACCAGCATCTCCCTCATCACACCCAAAAACTAACGAAAATCTCCGCCCTGGTCCTCCGGAACTCCATCGCCTGAGTTCCCTGATCGGGTAACACGTCGTCCTGCCATCCTATTGACAGAAAACACAGAGATTAGACTCGTACGATTACTGGATGATAATAAAATGATTTCCAATACTTCGATTGCTCTGTATTCGCAGAAGGATGGGACCTGCATGGGCCACCACTAAAACCTGGCACGCCCCGCTTCCCAAAAAGAGCGGAGGCGAAGCGTGACTAAGGCCCGCTTAGGCCGGGGCTGAGAGCCCAGACCCAATAAGCGTATGTGGTATTCCAAAACGAAAGAACAGGTCCCTGCATGTTAGTACGGAACAACAAAAGTACTGAAAAGAGATATCATTTCATTTTATTCCAAAGATAGCATCCAAAGTACAGAAAGTCTAAAACGACCGAAGGGCTACAACTACAGAAAGGGAAACTACCGGTGCAAGCACCCAACCTAGTCAAGAAAACAAAAGGTGCTACACACCCAATCTAAACTGAGAAAGAAACTCTAGATCAGCAACGAGAGGCCTCTAACTCTGGTCCTCCTCTGGGTCGTACTCTGGATCAACGTCCTTCGGCTCTCCGTCTGCTGGCAAGTCCGCCTCGTCGACGTACTCCGGCTCAACACCTGACGTACAGCACCAAAAAGGAAACTGTACGTCAGGTAAAGTCTAAAAAAATTAATCAGACTCTACTGCAAGTGTATCAACTTTTAGACAACGATTTACTGGTTGATTAGCATGCTGGGGTTATAACTGAGTAACAAAAGAAGTAACGTAGCAGGAAAGTAAAGCGTAACAAGTAGTAGTCGTAGCGTGTGCTACCAACTACGGGACTAACCTACAGGTGTCAAGTCAAGTCGGGACGTGACAGGACAAGACGAGACAAGACAAGTGAGACACAAAAGGGTTCACGCCTTACGATTCGAGGGGGATCAGACCCTCTTGCCGTGCGCATGCTCAACCCAACCCCAAACCCCAAGGATGACAAGACAAGACAATCACGACAAGGGATCACCCACTCTAGCTTGGTGAGTGCCCTATTGCCCTCTGGGCTGTGTATCAGTACAAGGGATCACTCTATCTAGCTTGGAGAGTGCCCTATTGCCCGCAGGCTGTGTATCAGTACAAGGGATCACCCACTCACTGGTGAGTGCCTTATTGACCGCAGGATGTGCAAGACGGTACGGGACGTGACAAGACGGGAAGGGTTATTCTAGGGTGTCCACACACATGCACACACATGATAGCCCTACGATATCAAAAGTTGTTGTTGTCAGGCTCAGACTTCGTCGTCAAGTCTGAGCCGTCAGGGGTCGTCCCGAACGCTATCATTTTATGTCCGGTTCTATTTGTTCACAGTTATCAGTTCTAACCAACTAAGGCCTAAGCATGGCCAAAAGTGCAAGTGGGATACACTTTCCTGCGATGGCGAGTGTGTCGTCCTCTCGGAGCGTCTCGTCCAAGCGTCTCATCCACGAAAGTCCGTCTGAAACAGCGTCGTGGCGACGGTGTCAGGTCTCAATTTCATCAAATCCTATTAGGGTTCGTTTCTAGGTTATCGGGACTATCCTATTCTTCAAAAGTCACATTTTTGATGTTTCAGCCTAATCGACGATCTAATCCTATGTGCACAGTCAACAAAGTCCATTGGTCGATTCTAGATTTGTACAACGTTTTACTGGTGCTGGAAATAAATTTTAGTTCAAATTGTCGACTTTTAGTTTTGGGTTCAATCAGCTATTGTGGGGGTTTCTACGAGTTTCGGGGGACCAACCTTTACCAGGGTTCGTCGTAGAATGGAAGTCGTATCTGAACGGAGAATTCCTCAGCGTCAAATCTGGTCCACGCACGATTTCCCTAAAGCTGAAACTTGCGACGAAGGCCTACGACGTGTCGTAACGTCGTAGACGGCAAATCCGCAAAGTAGCACACCCAAGTGGGGCCCACAACAGTGCTAGGGGTCAATGGGGGACCCACAACGCCTCTGGAGGACTTGGGGGCCCACCACAGGAGTTGGTGTGGAAGAAACGATGTTGAAACGATCGGCCATCGGTCAGACACAGCCGGTGCGGGGATTTCTATCGGTCAGTCTGAAAGAGGCTCTCGGTTGGGCGAGTTGCAGCGCAGCGGAGGCGGGGCCTTGTGCGGTGCGAGGGGATCCCTCGGTCAGACCGAGCGGATCTCTCGGTCGGACACAGCGGGTGCGGGCCGTGCAGCGCTTGGGGCGATGCAGAGTGGGCTCTTGGTCAGTGCGGGGAGTTCTGTCGGTCGGGCGCTTGGGCAGGGGTTGCAACGAAGCGGGGTGCGGAGTGGAGCGGGGTGCGGGCGTTGGCTTCGGTCGGAGCGGGTGATCTCTTCGGTCGGAGCGGGGCGCTGCGGGTTGCAACATTGCAACGTTGCAACGGTGCGAAGCGGGGTGCGGGTGCGGGAGCAGGTGTCGGTCGTGCACGGGAAATGCGGGGGCGGCAATCGGTCGTGCACGGCAGCGGCTGCTGCAGCGTTCCGACGAACTTTGGGAAGTGTTTTTGACAGCTAGGGTTTTGGTGGCTGTGAAAATAAGCTATCCTAGGGTTTATTTAAATAGAAAAGCGCTAGGGTTAGGTCTAGGGTTTAAAGAAAAGTAATTAAAATATTTAAATTAATTAATATAAAACAAATTTACTCTCCTCTCCCTCACGCAAGTTGTGTGCGGCCAAAAATTTTGAGACTTGGTCAAAAAATTCTTTAAAGCGTTATTATCATATAGGAATTTATTATAATTAAACCACTTATAAAAAGAGGTTTTAAAATTATTTAAAACTTACACAAAAATGGAAAATAGTCAAATTAAGTCCAAAAATTGTAAAATAAATATTGTGGTGATCGGGGCGACGAAAGAAAGAGAACCAAGAAGACGGATCTAAATTTGGACGTCGGGAGACGAAACTAAAAATAGAAACGTCTCGCGTCAAAACAGAAGTCGTGACGTCACTTCAAATAAGATAGAATCGCGGAAGAACGACTCGAGAAAAGTCATTTCAAAATAGGTCCACAATCTAATACCCTCAGAGACGATCACAACGACATATCACACAATAATGTTCAAATTCAAATAGAGTCTAAAATAAACACGTGCACGATCAAGAGTACATGCACAAAGAAAGTACGATCGGAAACCGACCGTGACACATGCTCCCCCTATTTTTGTGCTTCCCTAATATTCATTAATGCTCCCCCTTAATCAAACAATCATATTTTCACGAGCATTAATATCAAATCTTTTCCAAAATTTTCTTCCCCTTTGTTATCATCAAAAGTCATAGCACGAAGTCAAAAACATATACCATGCAAAAAAGAGAGCATTATAAGCCAATACCAACAATTTGCATGTATACAATCATAAAATCATCAAGTCAAAGTCCAAGGAAATTAAGCAACTAAGACTTCCATACCAACGTGTACACGTGATGATTAAAATTGAAGCACATAGGGAGTATCATTAAGAAAGTCAACCGGAACCAATCCACATTTTCCAAATAACATTCTATCACCTAGGATTGATTTTTCCCACCTCATTAAAAATGAGTTCAAGGTACCACACCCCTAAACATAGCCTATAAGGACTCTTAGATGTGGGTGTGGCATTGCTTGACGAGTAAATACACCAACGCTAAACTTTACCCATAAAGCTTATGCTGGATACTCGTGGGTAATACCGTTGCCAAGGATTGTATCCATTTTCCATACGGAGCAATTATCTTTTGTTTTCACATTTTTTTTAAAATACTTATACCAACAATTTATTTTGCTCAATTTTTATCAATGGCAAGGTATATCATATCCCTTAGATTTTCAGTTAAGTTTTCCTCCTACATTCACATTCCATACTTCATAAACGATATCTCCAAATGTGCAACAATAATAATACATGTGGAAGTGAAGTAGGCGGTGTAGAAATCAAGTTGTTTTTAGTCATTGAACATGCCCTGAATATTTAGAAAGATGAACATGCGCATGTGGCAAAAACAATAATACACCAATTTCTACATAGATATGAAAATCATTCGTGCATGCTTCAATAATGAATCAAAGAGAAAAGATACACATTTAAGCACCAAATTTTTTAAGCACCAAATTTTTTTTGGTTTTTCAGTTTTTTTAATGCATGAAGTACTAAAGCAAACATGAAATACAATCACACAAACAAAAAAATCATGCGCACATAAAAATGCAACTACTAGCACACAAACAAAGAAAAGTCACGCACATAAAAAGCTATGTAGGTAAGCATTAAGTTCAAAGAGAAAAATATACCTTCGCATCACCGTTTGACTAAGGAGCTAAAAAGTAATGAGACATTCAATTTATCACTCCTCGTCAAATTTTCATCCACCTACAAAAGAGGTGTTATGTGTGACCTTGGAATCCAACAAGGTCCACTCACGTTAGTCATCAAAGATTTAGGAACCCATATTTGTTTGAACTTAATGTTTTTGTTCCTATATTTGCAACGATATGAAGTATGACCAACGCATCCACATGTAAAGCACTTAGCATGAAAATTTCCAACCTTTGTTGATTCAATGTGAACTTTACTATATTTTGATTTTTCAACATTTTTAAGCCCATATCCTAGTCCTCGCCTATTATTGCCATAAATTTGATTTCCAAGAATAATGTCCAAATTTTGTTTTCCAATGGAAAATCTCTTTATTGACAATTCTAGGGTGGTGACTTTGGATTTCAAGCTATCATTTTCATTCACAAGCAAAGTGCATTTACTAATGAAAGCTTGCTTGTTTTCCTCTTCTTTCTTTTCAAAATCCCTCATTTTTTCTTTAAGTTCAAGATTTAGCATGTTAATCTTTTCAGAAAGCAATTCATTTTCAACTTCAAGCTTTGTCTTATCTAGTTTATACATGCTAATATCCTTTAATAAAGAGGGACATGAAAGACAATCAGTTTTTTCAGACAAGCTAGCTTTCTCTTTTTCTAACATAGTAATGGTAGATTTGCATGCAACAAGCTCTTGTTTAATATTTTTCATTTCTATAGACATGTCATACTCAGTTTGTTGCATATCAAAATTATCATTCCTATAACATTCCACATCAGCTTCTAGCTCATCAATTCTATGTTGCATTTCTTTACAGATTTCTAAGAATTCAGCTTTAGTGGGAGATTCTACCTCATTGTGTTTGGCCATCAATGCCATGCAGGAGTGGGCTTCATGTTCATCATCCTCCTCCTCAGCTTCGCTATCCATGTCCCACGTCAGCACTTTCGTTTTTTTCTTTTGCAACTTGAGCTGTGTGTTATTGTGGGCAATCTTTTATGTGGTGCCCTTTCTTCCTGCATTTAAAATATTCACTTCTATTAATAGCTTTCTGATCATAGGAATTTCTACCAAAATTAGAATTATTAGAACGAATGAACCTTTTTCCCATCTCAGCTCTTCCTCGATCAGTCTGAATGTATCTTCTGAAGTTTCTGACCATTAGGGCTTGATCTTCATCAAGATCGTCGTCGTTAGCTTGAAGAGCTAATGGTGTGGAAGCTTTGGTCTTCTCTTCAGGTTTCTCTCTGGCTTCTATACTCTGCAACTCAAGCTCATGTGACATTAGGTTGCCTATCAAGTCCTCCACTTTCATTGTTGACAAGTCCTTAGCTTCTTGAATAGCGGTGACTTTAGGCCTGAACGAGCTTGGTAGCGCCCTTAAGATCTTTCGTACCTGTTCATGGCTAGAGTATGGCTTACCGAGGGAACTGGATTTGTAGACGATGTCTGTGAACCTCGCAAACATCTCTTTCACAGATTCTATTGGTAGCATGCGGAAGCTCTCATATTCTGTGCAAAGCAACGCAAGTCTGGATTCCTTCACTTGCGATGTTCCCTCGTGGGTCACCTCCAGAGTATGCCTGATTTCCTGCGCAGTTAAACAATGTGAGATACGATTAAACTCAGATTTATCAAGAGAGCATATAAGCGCATTCATAGCTTTACCATTAAGAGTATAGAGTTTTTTATCAGCTAAATCCCACTTGTCTTTAGGATTAATCATAAGAGTGCCTTCAATTTTAATAGTTGGTAGACTATAACCATTTTCAACAATATCCCACACATCATAATCAACAGACACTAAATAGATCTTCATCCTAGCCTTCCAATATGCAAAGTCTACACCGTTAAACTTAGGGAGACGGGCTATAGACTGACCTTCAGCAAAAGCACAATCAGATATATTCATGGTCATCTAAAAAAACTAGACTAGATCCTCTAAACTGGCTCTGATACCACTTGTTGGATCTGGATCGTAGCCTAGAGGGGGGGTGAATAGGCTATTAAAAATATTCGTGCAACCCACGAACAACCACACGCAGTTATAAGCACAGACAGGGTAAAAAGAATGCAATCACAAAGTACGCACAGATATACCCTGGTTCGGTCGTCCCCACGACCTACTCCAGCCCCCGAAAGCAAATACTAGATAGATATGTAAACCTATACAGCTACAATGAGTCAAGATCCCAAATCTAAGCTCACCTAGCTCGTACGCACACCACGTGCTCTACACTATCAATCTAGTCGGATGCTCTCCCTCTGTGACGACTCCCAAAGTCGTCAGGTCCCCAAAAAGTAACACAAAAAGTAATGTTTCCCCTACGAGGATCTAACACAACAACTACACAAAATAATAATAAATAGAGTTTAGGAATCTCAGTTTGTGTAGCGGTGATGTCCTCGTCACTCAGCACGGGCCAGACATCGTCTGGCAAGTAGTAGTAGTCTCTCGGTAACAGCAACTCAAGTTGCGGCAATTGAGTATTACGGTAAGAGCTTGTCTCGTGAATTATTTGTTTCTAATCTCCTGGGTGGTGTGTTCTTGGTATCCTGCGAAGAACAAAAGAGAAGTCAATGGGTACTGAAGTTAAAAGGTTAAGCCAAAAAGATGTTCAGAATTTTTCTCCCTTTGCTCAATGTTGCGTCATGTACTTCTGTCTCCAGTTGAAAGGCCTGCTTTCAAATCTTTTGGAAAAGCAAACAGAAATTCCATATGAAGGTGCCTTCACAATTGCACTCTTTTGGAAAAGTAAACAGAAATTCCATATGAATTCTTTGACAATTGCCTTCACAGAAAATTTAAATCGTGTAGCATCTCTCTCTTCTTATGAATTCTTTGAAAAGCACAACCCCCCCTTTGTTTCGGCTGCTTGGAGAACCCCTATTTGCAGTGCGCCTCTCTCAGAATTTGATGATGATGATGGCTTTGCAAAACAGGACTGGCCTTAATATGAAATTGTTTTGCCCTGCCAAAAGCTAACAAAAGTGAGGGGATTAAAAATAGAAAAAAAAACAAAACTCGGTGCTCTCTAAAAAATAAAGAATGCCACTTCTCTGTTTGTGCGGCTGGCTTGTGATTGTTGTAGCTGCAAGTTAGCCCTCCTTTTTAAATTGGTGATTAGCCTTCTCCCCACTTCCCTTTAATTGATATTTGCCACACTTAATAACTCTCTCCAATTAAATTAATGGTTGGCCTTGCTTTGTTGGATGCATGCGATTTCAGTGGAGAGCTATTTGGGTTTCTCATTGCCTGCAAAAACAAACGAGATAATAGGAAAAACACACAAATTAGGTTAAGGAGTTAATAATAAAACCATGCTCCTCTCCCTCTACCCACTTCTCCTTTGATACAAAGCACAACCGCAAATTATTTCTTCCACTGGGTTGCGAGCTATTGTTCTAGCCTTGGGAAATTTATGGCCGACTTCACAAAATTCGTGCGGCTCTTGGAATTCTTTTTGGACGGCGCCGCTTCTTAATTTGAAACCCTCAGCTTAGAGAAACGAAGATGGTTTTTTTTTCCGAAAGGAAAATAATAAGGCTGATATGTCTTCTTGGCCGCACTCTTCAATGGGGGAGATGGGGTCTCTTTTTTTATTTAGGCCGGCCCTTGTGTAATTATATAGGGATTTCCTTAAAAACCCTAGTTGGCCTATTTACAGAGTTGCCACCGTAAGTCGATGTTCACTTATTTTAGCCGTTTGGAGCTCGATTACTCATCTGAAAATTATTGCGGCTTCCTCGTTGTCTCCACATGATCCACGAACACATTTGATATTTTATACCGTCGTGCAGAGGACCAAAATGCCATTTTACGACCAAAGTGCCCTTTATCTCCGAAATGACCAGATTGCCCCTGAATCAAGATGAGCTCCTTTTAACCTGAAAAACACTTAGCACACACATTAAAAACTTCAAATGTATTTGTCATCATCAAACTAGAATCCTAGATCGTTGCGTCCAACAGGCAGATGGAGATGGATTTCTGCTGGAGGCCCTCAAAGCCCTTGCCATTTTCTCGATCTCGGGATCGAATAACAATTCTCTAGTAGATGCCCCGAAACGAGTGTTCATGCACCAAAACAACTAGACAAATACCATCAGTAGCATGGTAATAAATAAAAGAATAAAAATGATGGAGAGATAAGGGATGATTAGAGTTGCTAACAAACTTCCAAAAATAAAAATAAATTGAGATAACACTATTGCCGTCCCCGGCAACGGTGCCAAAAACTTGACGCACCTAAAACCTAACCTAGATTCCACCCGACGGTGTCACGATCGCCAGGCGTGGTATGGCCCCTAGGTGTCAATTCCGGGCTTTATCCGCAAGCGGACGGTGTCAAGTTGTAGTATAAAAGATATCGAATTCCACAGGGACGTTGATAGAGTATTTGGGTTCTCATTTTACTTATATATCTCGAAGTGAGATAGCTATCGGGTTGAGAGAATTGGTTGTTGTTTTGATGTTGTTTTGATAATAAAAAGGACTAGGGCGTTAGGGATCACCGCTAGGATTGTCACGGATCGACGTTGGACTAGAATCCTTACATTGTGTTTGGGTTAGGGGATTAATCTCCCAATTCGTACCACTCTCGTAGGTTATAATTGCGAGGTATTTTGGTGGCTCTCGTTAACACAATAAGGGTAGCCGTCAACGTAGCGATATAGTTCGTCAGGATCCCCTCAAAGCACGAGCCGGACATGGTCACGAGCCTTGGTTGGATCCACCGATTTCCCTATTCGAATTCCAAGGATAACCCTTAAGCGCATCAATTCCACAGACCGTGGGCATGATCTCAGTACGGGTTAACTAGGGTTTCGGTAGGATCGACCAAAATACTCCTCTAAATTCCTAATTCAAAATATAGGGATCTAGATCTACGTCTCCCCCCCAGGGTCTTAGGGCTAACCCATCAACCCTAGAAAGGACTACTCACTCATGACAATATTAACGTATAAAAATACAATTTTTAGGAGAGAAATCATTATGGCAATTGATAGAATAAAATTCGAGAACTTACAGTGAATAATAGATCTCAAAGAAAAACCCAGATTCCAAGAATGCGAGAAGAACAAATAAACTCCAATATAATAGATCCAATAATCTTCAACAAAAATTAATCTAGATCTCACAAAAATTATCCTCTAATCTCAGCTCCTCAAAAATCTCATTCAAAACTTAGAATGAATTCACCCCCACAACGCTTCACAGCTCCCCGACTTCACTCCCCAAAAATCACGCAATAGCCGCTCTAAAAGATCCTTCCAAAAATGGCCTCAGCATCGTCGACCGAGTGGGCGACTCGGTCGAGCAGTGTGTTGCTCGGTCAAAAAATCTGTTGGGCAGGCGGATTCGCGAATCCAAATTCTAGAAAAAGAGAAGGGATCCACTCCGGGGCTTCGGTCGCCGGCTCCCCTGTCATCAGGTCCCGCTCGGTCCGAGCAGCTATACTGCTCGACCGAGCACGACAGAAAATCGTGCTCCTCCAAAATCTTTACTCTGCCTGTACAGGCCGAGTCAGCTCTGCTCGGTCCGAGCAGAGAGCTGATTCGGTCGCTGAAGAAGTCGCTCGAGCGTGCAGGAATTAGTCGGGCTTCGAAAAGAATAGCTGCTCGACCGAGCACTATGAGTTCTCGGTCCGAACATCCTACGTATCTTCTCCTTCTTCTTCATTTGCATCTGTTCAACCGAGCAGCTGCTCTGCTCGGTCGAGTCATCTGGGAAACTTTTACTGAAGCTCCTGAAGCTTTCCCTTTCCTCTTGCTCTCTCATACACTCCTCCCATGGCTCCCAAAACACAGCGAACTCCTGTAGAGCTTCGCCAACGAGCTCACGGGCGTGTTAGATGTGTCCATACCCAGGTCGGGTCCCAAATCGCTCCAAATCCCTGACAACTCATAAAATACTACGAAACTTGAATATAATGTCAGAAATGCGATATCGTAGGGAAATATGGGATTTGGATGCGAAAATGGCATGGAATACGATGTCATGATGATATGAAAAAGGTAGAAAATATGGACACATTAGTAGACAGGGAGTTCCAAGCCAAAATAGGAGTCGTCTGCAAAGGTGTGCTCGGTCTAGCGAGGTTGGTCGCTCGGTCGAGCGGCCCCTTTGCAAATTTCCCTCAATCCTTGGGGTACCAGCTTGGTCAACAGGGGTAGGCTGCTCGACCGAGCGATCTGGAAACCCTCCTACTACACCTCCTTTCTTCTCTCATCTTCTCTCTTTCTCCTTCTTCTTTCCTTCTCTTCTCTCATTCTTCCTTCCTTATCTTCACTCCTTCCTTAGCTCATATGGGTTGTCGAGCATAGTGACAAAAGCTCCAGCTTCCAAAATTCGTGTCCATTACCCATTAACGCTCCGAATCGTGCCGAAGTTCCTGAAAGTCCACAAAACATCTCAAGAATCAAATATATCATGAAAAGCACGATAGAATATAAAAATGTAAACTTCGGGTGATCGAAATGCTATGAAAATGCGCGATAAAAACATAAAAAATATAGACACATCAAAATCCTCCAAGCTTACCTCTTACTCGTTCTCGCGGAAAACGAATAAAAAAGCTCACCAGAGGATAAAAGTAATGAAACAGAAAGGAAGTCAAAGTTAGAAAAGCGACTAAATCATCTCCTCATCTCATAAGCACGCGTTAACACTTTAACATAGCAATTAAAAGCATACAACTCACAAGAGTTTATCAAGTCTAATATCGATTATAGAGGATGGATTTTCAGTGTATAAGACGAACTCGAAATCGACTATACGATATGAAATTACAGAGATTCCCATCATAGTTTATAATTAATATACCAAATCCTGGATTCAAATTAAAGTCTCTACAATGTTGAGTATTAGTGTTCCATACCAATGTTATTTTGATGATGATCACAACATTATGTTTTTGCTAATGACTCTCTTGTTTTAGTCTCATAGTTACATTTCAGAATATCTTTTTTGGAGACTAAACACTTGGTGCAAGGATGGACATCAAGTGGTGAAGGGCCAAAGCTTGGACTCAAGGGGTGCCAAAGCTTGGAGATGATGTGGAGCATCAAGGCATCAAGATTGAAGCCATAGACTCTAAGGAAATCATTGTAATCCATGTATTATTTCATTTATTGCTTTCTCTCTTTTCGAGTCTAAGTTTAATGTAATGCCTTGATAGATGGTCTACTCATTCATGCATGTGCATTTAATCATCTTAGTGAGCCTTAGGATTATCATAGATCCACCCCAATAGGCTCATCTTGCCCAAAGACTCATTTGGAGTCTCTAGCTCTCCGACAGTCACCTGATGAAGTTTTCACAGTCGACTGGGTGATTCCAGTCGCCTGTCTATCTTTCTACAATCGACTATGGTGCATTGCTCAAGTCAACCTTTTATTTACTCATACTTGAGCTTGTGGAACAGTCGACTGACGGTTAATTTACAATTACCTGTCTTCTAACAGTCGCCTGTGAATTGTTCTACAGTAGATTGTGCACAACTCGCATTGTCCGGGCTTCATCCCATTTGGCTAATCAGTCGACTGGTTCAGTATTTATAGTCGCATGTCCCTTTGACAGTCGCATGTATACTGACCATCATTCGACTGTCTGCAAACAGTGCGAAAGAGTGCATCTCTCTGTTATTTTTCCATCCCCTACCGTAGTGGCCTGCTGAAGGATTTACGGGTGCCTGCCCGGTTTTCAGTCGACTGTATTGTCTTCATCAGTCGACAGATTATAGCCGTTAGGAATTATTTAGCCGTTGGATAGTCAACTGTTATTTGTTCATCAGTCGACTGTCATTTGTTCATCAGTCGACTGTCGGTGACATTTTTGCCCAAAATCTAGCCGTTGCAGCTTTTGGTTTTTGGCTGTTTTCTTGGCTTTTGAGAGTTCATATAGGGTTCCTATATATGTGTGACGGCTGAGTTCATTAGAACTTCTTGATGCTATTGAAAATCTTTAGAGATTAATTAAGCCACTCTCAAACTCTTTCATTTCCCTCTTAGAGCTCTAAATCTCCTTCATGCATTGAAGTCAAGCTAAAGGAAAATCATCCAAGTGCTTTCAAGCAAATCTCGTCACTTGGAGATCATCTTTCATGCCTTGCATCCATTAAAGAGTAAGTTCATCTCAAGGCATAGGTAAGAGTATTTGTTTTACTTTGTTATTTCATTGAAACCCTAGCTTTCTGTATGAGAGTTAGTTGCTCTCTGTGTGAGAGTATAACCGTTTATGTGAGGGTTGGTTGAGATCTCTTTGTGTGAGAGTTTGAGTCTCTCTGTGTGAGAGAAAAAGTCTTTCTGTGTGAAAGCAAGGATATCTCTGTGTGAGAATCCAAATCCTCTGTGTGTGGTCTCTCTTGTGAGAGTACGGATTTCTCTGTGTCAGAATCCAAATCATCTGTATGGGATATCTCTGTGTGAGATTGTATTCACTTCTCTGTGTGAGAATTATAGTGGATATTAGTGTGGCTGGACATACCCAAGTTTGGGGAACCAGGGTAATATCTTGTTTTTGCATTTCAATTTTTGTGGTGTTAAAATTCCTCTTGCATTTATAATTCTGCATTTGCAAGTTTAATTTTTAAATCCGCAATTTGTGCTATTAAACTATTCACACCCTCCTCTAGTGTGTTGTTGTTAGTATTGCAAGGATAAGGCGATATTTACACACAAATCATTCTCTATCCAGCGTATAATATCATGACCAATCCTTCAAGCATGTAAGATAAATTTTTTTACTCGGGTTTTCATAAATGACAATAGTAAATTCAATTGAATTTAGAAATCACCGCACTAAACCCTTTCGTGAATCCTAGATATCTTTGACCTTGGCATGTCCCTATTCTATATAGAAAATGCGGTAATGATGTGGGATTTTTCTTTCTACAATTGTTTTGGCTATACGTTTTTTTCATATATTTTTCTTTATATACATGAGATACACTCAATAAATATAAAAGGCGGCATATGCATCCCATACCAGAAGATCTTAAGGCATCGGATTACGAAGAACCCTTGGGGCCTTTTAGTTAGAAAATTCTTTTTTATGTTTTTGGAATTTTTGCAAACTCACATAAACGCGATGGAATGCATAGCACAATCAAAGATCGTTATTGATTATATACAAAAATAAAAAGTGTTACGCCCTAAAGGCCAGCCTAGTTGATAAAGGCCCACTTGAATAAGACCCACTCAAATAACCCATCAATAATCCTAATCAATGAGGA
>JAULAV010006834.1:0-13000 GCA_030789695.1 Scilla litardierei | reverse complement strand
AGTATCTAAAGCGGTATACAAAATCGTAGATCACACACTTTTCAATTGAATGCTTTCTATAAGGAGTATAAGAGATATCACACAATAGAGTGGTAAGAATAGAAAAGTGTGGTTTTCATGATATGAATGCTAAGCACAGATTTCTGGATTTCGTGAAACTTTTAGCAATCTCACCAAGTATAGAATATTACTTAGCCTAGGTTGTCATGCACCGTCATGTAGTCACTCTCTCACACATCATTGGATCCCCTCCCCCAAGCTCATCCATAACCGTGGTGGCATAAACAAAACAATATTTACATTCCCTGTTTCTTTTGAAGCTCCAAAAGTAAAAGAAATAAAAATAAAAGAAAAAAGAGGGAAGAAAGAGAGAAAGGGTATGAGATGGGATCGTTTTCGAACTTCTTTTCTCTTTTCTTTTATTTTCTTTTTTCTCGATTTTCTCTCTCTTTTTTTTCATTTTTTTTCAAATAACATATATACACAAATGATCCCAAATCAAAAGAGAAGGATATACAAGTATTTTTTTCTTTTTGGTTTTGGGGGATTTGGAGCATGGGATATAATAACGGGGGGAATGCCAATAATAGAATTGCTAAGGGGAGATTCACCAATGAATTTAAAATAGAGAAATAATGTTCAAGATATGTGGATAAAGAAATAAATGTATCTCTCGGTTCACTCTATAGGACGTGCTTGACAACTTCAGCAGGGTAATTTAATCTACTCAGTTTAATCTCAAAAAGCAAACTAGTGCAGATTTATCAATGCTAGCAAACATTCAATCAACCTGAAGTGAAGCGTACAAATCATGCAATAAGAAGTGATATGAGAAAAGAAAGCAGTACTCCAGATATAAGCAATCAATGCGTGAATCTTGGTGTGTTTTCTACGATAGCATACATATGATTTATCAGACATCAGCTAATAATAGAATTTCATCCATTTTCATACGGAAAAAGAAGTGGGTTACTATTTCTAAATGCAAAACAGAACATAGCATATGATATCAAAAACAAAATCTATGACATGACAAAATTAGCATGCATATTGAGAAAAGCTAACACCACGTCATCGTCATCACAGAAAAATCATCTCTAGCAAAAGATGAAAGAAATAAAGATAAAAGAAAACAGAACTATTTACAATGCAGCACATAAAGAAAATAAGAAAAACGTGATGCATGGTAAAGAAAATGAAAAAGTGATGAAAAATGGGTGCAAAAGCGGAAAAAGCGTGAAAAAACTAAAAATAAAGGGGATAAAAGCAAAAAGTGTGAGAACTCACTCCCCCAAGATAAAGTGCACAGTGTCCTTAATGTGCAAAGTGTGGCACACCGAGAGACGTGAAATGGGTGGGGTGGGTGAGGATGCATGCATGATAAAAAAAGAAAAATAAACAGAAAATATGATGTGGATGTGATGCATGCAAAGATCAGAGTGATGCAGATATGTGTCACCAAAAATACACTCCCTCTCTCCCAAAAAATATATAAAATGATGTGATCAGAACATGGACCAAAATAGTGAGGGGAGGAGGTAGGGGCAAAAAACAAAACTCCAGGACCAGCAGAAAATGGGCAGCATAATCGACAAAAATATCAATGGCATCAAGGGTGTGCCTAAGCTGGTGGTGCTGCACCATCTCCGTCCCGTGGCAGAGGTGGAGGAGGTGGTGGGGGTGGTGGGGGTGGAAGTGATCGGATGCCCGGATACACACGTCCCGGGCACGTGACACTGTAGTCTTACCGCAAGCGCACGGTGTAGCGGCGGGCGGGTATCGAACACATGGAGGCCTAATGACAGTGTCTTGTTCAATCCACCTGGCTATAAGAATGGTTGAGAAATGTTTGCAAATATGCGGTCACAGTCGTTCAATTGTTTAAAAGAAATAACAAATTAATAAAGACGCCTAGGGGTAGGGAATCCCCGCTACTTGCCGTATCGCATCTTTGTGATTCGTAGGTTTCACAATTGCTAGACTTGAAATTCAGGTGAACTAGTTGCAAATAAATGTAGAACCAAGCTCACGCTCTCGCGCTATTGCCGGTCTATAGCAAACCTAGGGTAGGGTCCAATCTCTTGCAAACCCTAACCTAGGCAAACTAGCGTGAAGAACATCATCGTTCAATCGTATCTCGAGCCCACTCTCGTGCAAACTCGAGCTACGACCTAGGTTGGGATAGTTCCTACCCGTCCAATCTCTTGCAAATGGGTATTGGTATAGAATTACAATCGAAAACCCTAGTTTCGGTCCAATCTCTTGCAAACCGATTCCGGAGAAATTCAATTACAACCCAATTCGAATTTCTAGGGCTTCCTATCGAGTTGGGATCCAATCTCTTGCAAATCCCAATCGGTATGAATCCCTAGCTATTCATATTATAGCAATCCCAAACTAACCATAATCAATTCTAACAGTAATTTCACCAATTCATCACAAATTAGAAATAGGGTTCGTAGGCTTCATCCCTACGTCCTAAGACGATAGAACTACTCACAATTCATAATAGAATGCAATAGAAATTCACAATCAAAATCAATAGAATTCATAGCAATATTCAAAATATCAATAAAAATGGAGTTTTTGAGGGAGAGAGAGACAAACCAATGAAGAACAAGATAGCATCCAACAAATTATCACTTTTCTCTCCTCCCTAAAAGCTAAATCTAATTCCTAAAAAGTTAATCTAAAAAAGGATGCAAAAAGCTCTGAAAAAGCTCTCCAAACTAGGTTAAAAACTGGGGTTAAATACCCCCCAAAATCGCCCAAAAAATCCTGACGAAAATGCCCCTGCGCAGCCTCAAAATCGCAGTTTACGCTACAGGCAGCGCGGCTCACTCGGCCGAGTGAAAAATGTCACTCGGCCGAGTGAGAGACCCTGACGGATTCGAGAGAGTTGGGGGTCTTGGGGGTCATCTCCTCGGGAGTCACTCGGCCGAGTGACTTTTCTTCACTCGGTCGGACGGTCGTTCGTCACTCGACCGAGTCGGTCTTTGGGGCTGACTGACGGATTCCAGAGAGTTGGTCATTTTTGATTGCTGTCGTCTTGGCTCCACTTGGGCGAGGGATGACTCGGTGCTCGGCCGAGTGGTCTGGCGATGCTCGGCCGAGTGCACGCTGATATTAGCTCTGTTGCGTGTCCGATCTGGCCGGCCGAGCGGGCTGTCTATGCTCGGCCGAGTGACTCCTTCACTCGGCCGAGCGGCATGCTGAAAATGCCCATTCTTCGTATTTTTGCCTCCTCGTCGCTCCTACGACGTTCTTTCTTCTTCCACTCCTCTCCAATCACAGAATACTCCTTAAGAGAGTCGTCGGTGACACTCCGGAGTGGGTGCATCTCAGAATCACTCCAAATCGCTCCAAATCTCCTGAAATATGACAAAAACAACAAATCATGAAAAGCATCGCAATATTGTCGAATAAACGTGAAAAACACGATTTGAGCGATCTAAATGGTATGCAAGCATGCAGAAAAAAGGTGTAAAATACGGAGCGATCAAAATCCCCCAAGCTTACCTCTTACTCGTCCTCGAGGAAGATGAGTAAAAAGCGAACCCGGTGGATAAAGATAAAATAAAAACGATGGAAAGGCAGAAAACGGAAAACGAAAAACAAAATAAAAAACGAAGAGGGAAGTTGCTAGATCATTTTTCTCAGGACGTGGGTTTTGCTTACTCATATAGCATGCATCGAATATAAAACACATGTCAAAGACTTTTATTTTGATATCATAGTATAATGGTGCATTTGAAATAGAAAACCCAAGAATATCAATATAGCATGAAAAATGGAATGATTCTAATATTAACATCGTCTGAAGCATCTAAAGCGGTATACAATATCGTAGATCACACACTTTTCAATTGAATGCTTTCTATAAGGAGTATAAGTGATATCACACGATAGAGTAGTAAGGATAGAAAAAGTGTGGTTTTCATGAAATGAATGCTAAGCGTAGATTTCTGGATTTCGTGAAACTTTAGAATTCTCACCGAGTATAAAATATTACTTAGCCTAGGTTGTCATGCACCGTCAAGTAGTCACTCTCTCACACATCTTTGGATTCTCTCCCCCAAGCTTATCTATAAGCGTGGTGGCATATACAAAACAATATTTACATCTCCGTTTCTTATGAAGCTCCAAAAGTCAAAGAAAACAAAAATAAAAGCTAAAGAGGGAAGAAAGAGAGAAAGGATATGAGATGGGATCGTTTTCGAACCTCTTTTCTCTTTTCTTCTCTTATTCTCAAATCTTTTTCTTTTTCTTTCTCTCTCTCTTTTTTTTCCATAATAAATATACACAAATGATCCCAAATCAAAGAGAAGGATAAACAAGTATTTTTTTCTTTGGGTTTTGGGGAATTTGGAGCATGTGATATAATAACGGGGGAATGTCAATAATAGAATTGCTAAAGGGAGATTCACCAATGAATTTAAAATAGAGAAATAATGTTCAAGATATGTGGAGAAAGAAATAAATGTATCACTCAGTTCACTCTATAGGACGTGCATGACAACTTCAGCAGGGTAGTATAATCTACTCAGTTTAATCTCAAAAAGTAAACTAATCCAGATTCATCATTGCTAGCAACAATTCAATCAACCTGAAGTGAAGCGTACAAATCATGCAATAAGAAGTGATATGAGAAAAGAAAGCAGTACTCCAGATATAAGCATCAATGCGTGAATCTTGGTGTGTTTTCTACGATAGCATACATGTGAATCATCAGACATCAGCTAATAATAGAATTTCATCCATTTTCATACAGCAAAAGAGAGTGGGTTACTATTTCTAAATGCAAAGCAGAACATAGCATATGATATCAGAAATAAAAAGCTATGCCACGAAAAATTTAGCATGCATATAGAGAAAAGCTAGCACCACGTCATTATCATCATAGAAAAGTCATCTCTAGCAGGAGATGAAAGAAATAAAGACAAAAGAAAATAAAAACTATTTACAATGCAGCACACAAAGAAAATAAGAAAAAAATACGTGATGCATGGTAAAAAAGAAAAAACGTGATGAAAAATGGGTGCAAAAATGGAAAGACGTGAAAAAAACTAAAAATAAAAGTGATAAAAGCAAAAAGTGTGAGAACTCACTCCCCCAAGCTAAAGTGCACAATGTCCTCAATGTGCCAAGTGTGGCACACCGAGAGACGTGAAATTGGTGGGGGGTGGGTACATGCATGATAAAAAGGAAAAAAATAACAAAATGAAAATATGATGTGGATGTGATGCATGCAAGGATAAGAGTGATGCAGATATGCGTGTGTCACCAAAAGTACTCTCCCTCACTCTCGAAAAAGGATATAGAATGATATGATCAAAATGTGGACAAAAATAGTGAGGGGAGGAGGGGTGGGCAAAAATCATCAGGACCAAGCAGAGAATGGGCAGCATAACGGCAAAAAAATATCAATGGCATCAAGGGTGTGCCTAAGCTGGTGGTGCTGCGCCATCTCCGTCCTGAGGCGGAGGTGGGGGGTGGTGGTCATGGTGGTGGGCGTGTCTGCTGGGTGGGTGGTGGTGGTCGTGGCAGTCGCTCGAGAATCTGGGTCAGGAAAAAGTGAATACCGGGAAGTAACTCGAGGCGGTGCTGCATGGCGGTGACTGTGGAAGACAGAGCCCTAAAATCGCCCCTGAGTCCACTCATCGCCCCCTCAAGAGCATGAACGCTCTGAACTAAGGCGTCAGGGGGTGGTGGAGCAGAGGGACGGACAGGTCTAGGCTGAGCAGGTCGGGGCTGTCGGACACGGGCGGTGTAAATAATCGGGCCAGTAGGCATGTGTGGAAAGGGGGCTGTGCTCACTAGTGGATGCCCAGCCTCAGTGCGAGGCTGGGACGCAGGCTGGTGTGAGGTGGAAGCAGCAGCAGTGGAAGTGGAAGACAAAATTGGTGACGAGGCGGCAAGAGAGGTCAGTGACACAGACGTGGGAACAGACGTCACGACACTCTCGGATAGGACGGCTACGGTGGAGACAGAGGGGTCGACCGCTGTGGAGGAAGTGAATGGACCAAAAGGTGAGACCCCAGCAGACAACAAGCTAGACAGGGACCATACAACATCAGGAAAGGAAGACTCGCCGCTCTCAACTATAGAAGGTGGACGCTCGGGTAGCAAAGAGGTGAGGGGCTCAACCGACAGGGGCACATCAGTAGTGGGGGTGGTGTTAAACGTGGTGGAAGTGGAGGGCGACTCAGCAGGTGTACTCCCGACACCGGTAGAAGTGTGGACAGAGGTGTCGGGAGCGACAGAAAGTGCAGGCTCAGGCTGAGGGAACACATGGTCAATAGGTGCAGGGTGTGCCTGCTCAGCCTCCTCGGCCTCAAGCACGTAGGCGGCGAGGATCAGGAGATCCATCGCCGGAAGCCAATCCTCGTGTGCTGGTCCTATGTGTGTCCGAGCGGGGCTCGGAAGGATCATATAGTCAGCACCGAAGGGACCGTGCAACCATACCCAGTGCTGCTGGCCGTGCGGACGAAGCATCTTCATCCGGGCCATGACGTCTATCGAAAGTGAAGTGGGGCCCGAAGGTCGACGCAGGTCGGCCGGAAGGTCCTCGCCGGTCATCAGTGCTAGCAGGGTGATCAGGCCGCCGCAACATATCGGGGAGCGAGCGCCCACCGATACTATGATGCGGTCCAAAAACCAGCTAGCGACGTCAATCTCAACGGCGGGGACCATCACAACACCATCCCTATCCAGAACTCTGGGGCGAGTCATCGCGTAGAGCATATAGAGCTCAGGCGTAGACATCGTCCCAGGCTCGTACCTCGCTAGAAAGGTGGTCGACATAAGGCGCTATGCTGGCTGAGGCCTTGGCCCTACTAGGGTCAAAGGCGTGTGGTAAACCCGTGATCCTGGCCTAAAAGGTGTGGGAATCGAAAGATGGGGGAGGGATGTGTGTGGGGGCGTAGGCTCGGTCAGGCGTGGGGACTGCGGGCCACTGAAAGAATGCTCTAAGCATATCGAGAGTGATCCGACACTCTCGATCCATGAGTCTAAAGGAGCATCCCTCATCGGTCCGGGCGATCGAGCTAAGTACCTCGAGTGTCGGACGGACGTAGGTGTCCGCCGACACAGACAGAAAATCTCGCCAACCCACGTTGTCGTACAATGTGAGCATCCCCTCAAGTACCCCCAGACGGTCTAAGTCTGCTAAATGGGCGAACCTGGAGGGTACTATTAGGCGCTGGGTGATACGCTCAAATCGGACGCGCTGTGTGTCGTCTCTGAACGTGATGCCCAGCGGCCTGACAACGGGAGCCGGTGGTGGGACATGATCAGCGGAGATGGGCTGTGCGTGTATGGGGTCGGCGGGGAGCGGTTGTGTGGGGTGAGGTGGTGAAGGTGGAGGGGATTCCTCCCTAGCATGGGAGGGGCCGGGCTCATCCATCCGCTTCCGCTTGGCGGAAGCTTCCCGAGTGCGTGGCCGTGTACGGGGCGGCATGTGTGCCCCGAGTGCTCACCCGACTAATGAAAAATGCGGCGTGCTAAAAAAATGGAACGAAGGTACCTGAACACGCCACGAGAGCAAAGTAGCAGGTAAGTGCGAAGACGCCGCCTCCACGAAGCCAATAGCACGTCCAAAAGCTCCCCTAATCTGCCCCAAGATAGCCTGCGCATCAAACAATGATATCAGCGTATAAAATTCAAAATACATAGGGGAGATGGGGTATAACAGATAAGTAAAGAAGTCGATTTGAGTTAGGGGCTCAATGGGCATACGGATCGTCAAAAATAGAGGAAAAAGGAGAAAAAGGGGCGGGTTTGAAGTTTCCGACGGTCGACCGGCGGCGAGGGAGCTCGCCAGAGGCGGCGGTCGGTGGTGGAGGCTCAGTCGACGGTGGTCGGGCGAGCGGGGACCGGCGGCGTGGCGATTCAGGCGAGTGGGTGTCGATCGCGGGCAAGGGAGAGCAACATGCGCGGGGTTCGGGCGATTTGGGGGAAATGTCGCTTCGAATTTCGCGCCGAGCCCGTTCGCATTATATAAGTGAAGTTACGACTCGGCCGAGTGACACTCGGCCGAGTGATCATAACGAATAAGTTTTTAAATTTTCTCCCTCTGCCTACGACTCGGCCGAGTGGCTTTGCCACCCTCGGTCGAGTGGAAAAAGTCCATTCGGCCGAGTGGCACAAGCTACTCGGAAATTTTCGCCCTAGGAGGGTATCAGTTTCACTCGGCCGAGTGAAGTAATATACTCGGCTGAGTGGCAGTTTATATTGAAATCACAAAAAAGACAGAGAGTTGGGTACAGCAGACTTTCCTCGTTCGTGCTCCACTCGGCCGAGTGGAGTCCTTGCTCGGCCGAGTATCATATGCTGCTCGGCCGAGTGATACTCTGTTTTCTGCTTTGGTGCTCCGTTTTGGCTCTACTCTCTGTTTTTCTTCCTCCAGGTGGTTTCTTCCTCCTCCTAAGCCTCGAGCACATTCCTGGAGCGCTCTTCTTCGCCTCGGTCATCCTCCACATGATAGATATCCTTTTCTCCTCCTCCTGTCAAAGAAAATAGGACCCGTTGTCACAATTTTTCGGGCAAACAACTCAAAAACACTAATAAAGTCTAAAACAAAAATAAAAACTAAAATAGAAATAATGCGATAACCATCGGGTTGCCTCCCGACAAGCGCTCGTTTAAGGTCTTGAGCTCGACCCCTTTAAATTTTCAATTTAGCGCGGGATGTTGGGTGCATCTGAGATGCACCCGTCGAATTTGCCGGGAAGACCGCCCTGATTTGGATCATGGTGGTGTGTGGTCTTTCTCAACGCCCCTTCGTCACGGGCAATGTTGGGGGTGGCTCCCCCAAGCTAGAGCTTGTTCCGGTCTTTGACTTTGCCGGTGACACCAATAGTCGTATCAGTGGAGCTTTCTTCGGAGTCCTCAACTTTGAGAGCTTGCAGAGCTCTCGTATTCTTGTGACATCAGCGTCGCCATCATCAATCGCCATGGAGATATCGGGGGAGTGCTCCATCTTCTCTTCCTCGGCCAAATCTAGGCCTTCCTCGAAGCCGTCATCATGGAGCGCGCCGTTGGAGTGGGGGATCGCCTCTTCGATGACCTCATCGAGGAGGTCCATGTAATATAGCTCCTCATGATACGGCATGTGCTTCATTGCCTTCGGTATATGGAGCTCCACTTCGATGTTGCCGACGTTCAAGGTAAGAGTCCCCTCCCGCACATCGACGATGACACCGACGGTGGCGAGGAATGGGCGTCCAAGTATGAGCGATGTATCGCCCTCCTCCTTGATGTTCATTATCACGAAATCGCATGGCAAACATATGCCTCCCGGAACTTGGAGTGGGATGTCCTCTGCGATCCCAACCGGTCTTGTAATCAGCCTGTCCGCTAGTTGAATCCGCATGTCGGTAGGCTTTAAATCCGTGCCGGTATTCAACTTCCAGAACATGGAGAGAGGCAAGAGGCTAACACTAGCCCCCAAATCTACTAATGCTTTTTGTAGGGGGACGCCGCCTAGAGTGCAAGGAATCCGGAAACTCCCTGGATCTTTAAATTTGGCGGGCTCCTTTTCCCTCCTTATGAACCAAGTCCCTTCCTCCGCGAGCATGATCTTCTCCTTCCTCTTTCTTCCCGTAATCAAGTCCTTTAAGAACTTGGCGTAAGATGTGATTTCCACTATAGCGTCGAGGAAGGGGATATTGAGGCTCACCCCTCTCAAATACTCGAGAAACTTGGCTAGCAGTTTCTCCATCTTGGCTCTAGCTAGCCATTGAGGGAAGGGCACAGGTGGCATAAATCGGCGCTCATCAATAAGCTCCTCCATTCTAGATTTCACTTCTTGCCTCTCTCAAAACAATGTGAGCTTTACTCCCAAGCGCAGGAGATCGTGCAAGTAGTACCTGGAGAGTCCAGAGTCGAATCCTCGGGACAAGTCGACCTGAGATAACACAAATTCAACTAATCAAATATAATATACGGTTAAGAAAATGACCACCTTTGTGAAGGTGAAAAATAGTGTAAGGATTTGTAGCAAAGAAAGTGGTTCCTAAAAGTATTACGGTATCACGAAAGTGTGGAATTCGATGAGGTAAGTATGCTACGGTTGTGAGTTCATTAGGAGTTTATGGTCGCTGAAATTTCACGTCTTTTAATGTCACACAACGCTTCACCCGGTCAAGGCGTGAAGGCGTCGGAAGATGAATCGATGAAAACTAGTCAAAATAGCCTTAAACGTATTACTAACAATGTTGATTTCATTAAGCAATAATCACATCGATAAGTTCAGATTAGAGAACACAAATTAGCTAGCCTTATCAGGGCCTAGCCATAGGGCACATCAACAACATCGGCAATAAGCAAATACCCATCAAATACGTTGTAGAAATCAACAAAACTAGCAATTTAGACATGATAATAGGGCTAAAGACGTGAGATTTAGCAACTACATACTCCTAACTACATCACAACCATAGCACAAAGAGATTAGCCACGCATGGTGCAATAAAAATCAGATTTGATAGCAAAATACATCGTTTAGATAGCAAAATACAAAGAAATACACCAAATACGGGGTAAAAGTTCAAGAAATTGTCACCAAATCTCCTCTTTAGAACCCAAAACTCTCTGAGAATAGGAAGAATAGTCTCTGGAAATTTTCAGAATTTTCTCCTGGAGAAATACGCACAGTAGCCGCTCCAAAAGTCCCAAAATACGCCAGAATACCCCCCAAAACCCTAGAAATACGCTTATATAATAGCATTGCGGGTTTGGGGGCTTAACGGGTCTAAATTCGCTTCTTTTTCGCATCCAAACCCAATAATACGGCCGGCGCATTTCTCAGCCGCTCATCAAAGCGGGATCGCCCCAGGAAGCGACACGTGCGCTCCAAGATTCGCGCTCCGCTCGTTCGCTCGATCAACGCCCGCATCCACTTCGAATCCGCCTTGGGATGAATGTGGACCGTTCGATCGCGAGATCGAACGGACGCGATCTCGCCTGCTTCGACTTCGAAATCAAAACCCGCATCGATCCTCGCCGTTGGATCTTGCATCCACTGCCAAACTCGAAGCGTCCGCTGCTAAATGCGGGGTGAAAGTGGGCCGTTGGATATCAATCCAACGGCGATGGTGACGCCGCGTGGCACGAGCGGGATTCGAAATCGAAACGATTTCGTAATTGAGGCGCACCGTTGGATCGAGCGGCAAATCCCCGCGATTGCACCACGTGTTCAAGAAATCCCCGCTCTACGTCTGCGCTTCGCATCGCATCGGCGTGATCCTGGCCGTTGGATCTCGATCCAACGGCCTTCATTAATCCCTGTCAATAATAATCCGCTGCCGTTGGATCTGAGCGGGAACGGCTCTGATGCGTGCCACGTGTCTCATTCTGATTGGCTGGCGGCCGTATAATCCGTATTTCTTGCGTATTTCTCCATTTAATTAGTATTCTGCATTCAAAAATTCATAGTAATTAGCACAAATCTCAGAAAAATACAAATAAATAGTCGTTGGAATCGTGAGAACGAGAGCTTGCCATGAAAAATATAAAATATGCAGAAATACTCAGTTAATTGCTGTTTTATGCTCAAATTAAGTGTTTTCTCTAATAAATAATTGTGTACAAAATACGTATGAATTAGAGAACAGTTTATCATCATATGAGCACAAAATTGGACTAATTAGGGGGTTAAATATGTAATATTGAACCCAATTCACACCCCCAACTAGCGTTTTGCTAGTCTCTAGCAAAAAAAGCGAATTACGATATCAAATATACACCTAGATCACCGTATCAGATCTCAAATTTCTCACCACCATACTACAACGACAAAAGAATATAACCACACACTAATGCCAAGATTTCATGCTCATTATATAATGGTACTCATGGGTTTACAATGAAAAGCAATTATCTCTAAAATGGTCATTAAATAGACTTAAATCCACTTTTCATTACTTCATAGCGAATGGTATGCAAAATCAATGGCTCACACCTTTCAATCAAAGTATATAACTTGGAGCGTAGATGTATCATGCAAAGCAAGCAAAAAAATATAGATTGGCATCAAGACATACACACGTCAATTTTCATTCATAGGAAATCACACCATATCTTGTGCTTTCTTTAAGCTTTGGAAGTTCTCTTGCCTTGCTAATGATGCACACTTTTTCTTTCTTTTCTTTTCTCATTTTATTGGGTCTGCGTAACGCGCATCAAGCAACATTTGCAGAAAAAATGTATAACTTGGATCGCTCCATCAAATGATTGAGGTTCCAGTCAATGGCTCCCAAATCAGACGATAATAGGGCATTATGCCAAGAAGGACCCCTCGGACTGTACTAATCGAGCCAACCAAGTTATTTCTTTAATGACACATTTATTCGTCCATACATTTTTCTTCATTCCTCTTATATCAGTCTTACTTTTGTGCATGCATAAATAACTTAGCAAGATAGCTTCCTTTTCTTTAATCTTTCACAAGAATGGGTTATCCTAATCATTTCGAAAGACAGTGTAGACTTTCCACCCAAGATCACACAAAGCATGCAAATAGCAATGAATATGAGATAAAAACCAGTGCTCAAGTCATTTTGTGATGGTGTGTTCCATTGAAAGCATACGACTTGCTACTTCATAACTTCAAGATTCATTAAGTCATCATTCAATCCTACCATAGAGATATATCAAAAGAGATTCACCATGAGTACTAGCATTCATGTCGAATGAGAATGAAATATGTAACAATAGTGGTGGAGGAAAATAAATCATATGTGCAAAGTGGTGAATGGATTTCGAGAATTTTCATCACATGAGGTTCATTTCTAGGTGTAATAAGCATTGGTGATAAATCTTGACTCAATCCCATTTTATTTAAAAAAAATTTTTCAAAAAAAAAAAAAATTTCAAAGGGGAACTACTAAAATGAAAAAAATAAAATAAAAATAAAAATAAAAATAAAAATCCTAAAAGTTTATACCCTCCCCCCAACTTAAAATAAGCATTGTCCTCAATGTTAAGGAGAGGGAATCAT
>JAULAV010006833.1:0-32721 GCA_030789695.1 Scilla litardierei | reverse complement strand
GGTGGCACATCGGTGTCCAAACTTCGCGCCTTAACTATAAAGTTCGATACATATAAGAAACGTCCAGATCATTCCATGGGGAAACATCTGCGACATATGGCGAACCTTATATCAGAGTTAAAGGACGCAGGTCATGTGCTCACAGATGAGCAACAAATCCAAGCAGTCATACGTTCCCTACCAAATGGGTGGGACCAAATGAAGATGCATCTCACTCACAATGAGAGCATCAAGACCTTCAGCGATGTTTCCAAGCACCTCGAATTAGAGGAAGAGCGGCTTGCGGCTGCCAAGCCAAGTGCAGAAGTGCACATGGTTGCTAGTTCCTCACACGGGGGAAAGAAAAGGAAAAATCGTTCGAAGTTTACTAATGAACGTAATAAGCAACCTGAGTCTACCAAGAAACCCAAACATAAGGGTGGGCACAAGAAATGGCACAAGAAGAAAGACTTGAAGAGGATCAAGTGCTTCAAGTGCAACAAGCTCGGTCACTATGCTCGTTCGTGTACGAGTGGAGGCGACGAGGTAACTTGTAAATATACTAGTTACATATGTGTTTCTAGTTCAATATTTCTTGTGGAATATAATCCATTTTGGATAATTGATTCAGGTGCCACCGACCACATAGCAAGGGACAGACGGTCCTTCGTGGAGTATCACCGGATACCCCAAGGAACGAAGTGGATCTATGTAGGAAACAACACACGTGTTGAAGTGAAAGGCGTTGGGACTTGCAAGCTAGTCTTGGACAACGGCCGCACTCTCCTACTTCATGATGTCCTCTTCGCTCCAGATATTCGAAGGAATATAATTTCTGTGGTTGTATTAATGGGTCTTGGCTATAACTGGTTTTTTCATGATTGTAATGTGGACTTAAGTTGTAATAATACTCTTATTGGTACTGGGTTTGTATTTAAAGGATTTATTGTAATGAGTACAATGTATGATTCCTCATGTAATGAAAATTTCCTTATTGCAAATTCTAAGACTTATGAGTCTGATGTGAATTGTTGGCACGCAAGGCTTGGTCATATTGGACCAACGCGTATGGATAGACTCGCCAAACGTGGTCTTCTATCCAATGTTTCAAAGGTTGAAATGTCGACCTGCGAACATTGCCTTGTGGGGAAATCTTGTCGCAAGCCGTTTGGAACCGGCACAAGGGCCGAGGTTCCATTACAGCTTATCCATTCGGACATATGTGGTCCGATGAATGTCAAGACAAGACGCGGAAAGTCCTATTTCATCACTTTTATTGATGATTTTACTCGATTCGGACATATCTATTTGATATCCCACAAAAGTGAAGCTTTGGCTTGCTTTAAAAACTATATGAGTTTAGTGGAGAATCAATTAGATCGCAAGATTAAGGTCTTGCGAACCGATAGGGGCGGTGAATATCAATCAATAAGTTTTAAGGAACTCTGTGATGAAAAAGGCATAGTACATCAGGTAACTATGCCTTATACTCCTCAACAAAACGGTGTTGCAGAAAGGAGAAATAGGACTTTAATGGAAATGGTCCGTTCAATGATGGCGCAAGCTAACTTGCCAATCACCTTTTGGGGAGATGCATTATTGACGGCCACTTTCATTTTAAACCGTGTACCCTCGAAATCAGTTAGCTCTACTCCTTATGAGTTGTGGAACCAAAGGTCTCCTGACTTAAACATTTTGAAACCTTGGGGTTGTGCATCCTACGCACATATTTCCTCCCATAAGTATGGCAAACTTGGGCCAAGGGGAAGGAAATGTATCTTTATATGATACGCAGAAAACTCCAAAGGTTATGTTTTTGTTAGTCAGGAAGAAAATGGTGGGCTAATTGAGTTTGAGTCGAGGGATGTCACTTTCTTGGAAAACGAGTTTCCAAGACAGGGCGAGATAAGTCAGGACTTATCTCTATTTGAGATTTATGATCAAGAAGGATTACCTCATTCGAGTGGGAGAATTCTTGGTGAAAATGAAAATACGTTTCAACCTTCACCAATGGATTATACGAATGACGATTATCCTATTCCATACGGGAATAATGATCCAAGTGGGAGCAATTCTAACGACATTCCAAGTGGGAGTGATATTAGAATTGATCTAAATTCAAGTCAACAAGGACTTGAAGAATATCAAATACGACGTAGTAGTCGTACAAGGTTGGCTCCTCTAAGATTTGAGGATGAATTTCCGCAAACCTTTATGACTTTACTACAAGAAGATGACGAGCCTGCTACTTTCAAACAGGCCGTATCTTGCCCTGCTAAAGACAAATGGATGGAAGCGATGCAAGAGGAATTAGAATCCATGAAAGTTAACCAAGTCTGGGACTTAGTTGACTTACCCAGAGGACGTAGAGCTATTGGGAACAAATGGGTTCTCAAGATCAAGCATAAGGCTGATGGCTCTATTGACAGATATAAAGCTCGCCTTGTCGCGAAAGGTTTTACGCAACAGGAAGGGATAGACTACGAAGAGACCTTCTCACCTGTTGTTCGTTTTACCTCAATTCGCCTGATTCTGGCAATGGTAGCTTGCTTAGACCTCGAATTACATCAAATGGATGTAAAGACTGCTTTTCTCAATGGAGAATTGGACGAGGAGATCTATATGGAACAACCAACAGGATTTGTAAAAGAAGGAAACGAACATAAGGTTTGTAAACTTCTTAAATCCATATATGGTCTTAAACAATCCTCGAGGCAGTGGTATATACGATTTCAAGAGGTTGTCTTATCAAATGGATTTTCCATGCTTGATGAAGATAACTGTGTATATATCAAGAGGAATAAGAACAAGTATGTTATTATGTCTCTATATGTAGATGACATCTTAATAGCCGGAAATGACAAGGGCTTTGTGATGGATATCAAGGCCTGGCTTTCATCAGTTTTTGAGATGAAAGACATGGGAGAAGCCGCATATATCTTTGGAGTTAAGATTTCAAGGAATCGTTCGAAGAAACTTCTTTCTCTTTCACAGGAGACTTATATAAAGAAGGTTCTAGAACGTTTTAATATGCAGGACTGCAAGTCCATTGATACTCCAATAAGCAAGTGCGACAATTTATGTCTGAAATCATGTCCGAAGAACCAAAAAGAGAAGGAGATTATGGAAAAAGTTCCATATTCCAGTGCAGTTGGTAGTCTAATGTACGCTATGATGTGTACAAGACCGGACATCTGTTTTACCGTTGGAATGGTAAGTCGTTACCAATCCAACCCAGGGCAAATACACTGGAAAGCGGTTAAGAGGATAATGCGGTATCTCAAAGGAACTGCAGACTTTGCTTTATGCTATCAAGGAGATGCCTTGAGGCTCGAAGGCTACACTGATGCTGATTGGGCGGGTGATCTCGATGAGCGACGATCGACCTCAGGATATGTTTTTCTACTCGGATCTGGTGCAATATCCTGGAGTAGCAAGAAACAATCCTGCATCGCACTTTCAACCATGGAAGCCGAGTTTGTAGCATTTAGTATGGCAGTTCAAGAGGCTGTTTGGCTTAGGAAGTTCTTAGACAGGCTAATTAATGCAAGTGACTCAGGGGCTGTACCTATACACAGCGACAGTCAAGCATCTATAGCCTATGTCAAAGATCCGAAATTCCATTGTAAGACCAAACACATAGATATCCGCTACAAATTTGCAAAAGACTATGATAAGACCAAGAGGGTGGACATAAGGTACATATCTACGCATGAGATGATAGCGGATCCGCTTACAAAGGCGATCCCCAGAGATGTGTTTTACAAACACTTATCATCTCAAGGATTGTGTAAGAGCTGAGTTGTACCAATGTAAATTCCCATGTCTGTAAATGATCAAAATTAATAAAAGAATAAGTTCTTTTTCGAACATTGCATATGAATTTCTTAAGAAATGTTTGTGTACATTTTTGAAATCTCAGCTGAATTGTGTGTTTGTCGGACAGATTAAGGTTGGCTCTCTCACATGAGCAACCGCCTTATCTTATCAGATGGATAAGATAGAGATGAGACTAGTTTAAAGTCAAAATCATTAGACGAATGATTTAGAGTCATGACTTAAACAAGATAGTCGAATGAAAGATCTGCATCATATGGATGCTTACAAAAGATCTGAGATCTGTATCACAAGGATATTTGAAAGAGATCTCATAGGATTTTTTCCTATCTGTCTTATGCAGGATGAGAGTCCGTGAATATTTCACGAGTAGTAAGGGGACTCAAAAAGATAGTCACTGTGGTGTCTGATCTTTTCATCCGTACAACATCATTAAGACATACTCTCCCTGGG
Source organism: Scilla litardierei (assembly GCA_030789695.1). Classification (NCBI taxonomy): domain Eukaryota; kingdom Viridiplantae; phylum Streptophyta; class Magnoliopsida; order Asparagales; family Asparagaceae; genus Scilla; species Scilla litardierei. The sequence goes on along the minus strand of JAULAV010006833.1, from coordinate 28,452 downwards.
AAAGGAGCGATGTTGTAATACGTGTTCATACCACGTATGCATTTCGACCACTGAGTTAGTAGCAATAGTGTTTGCTATTATGTGAGACTCAAAGGCCATATGGGTCTTTACTCTTACCCTCAAGGACTCCAATTGGTTCCTTTAGATTTGACGAAATGATCGCTATCTTAGCGTGTTACTTATAGGCTATGATAATTCGGCTCGGCGGGGCACGTTAGAAAAGCGAGTCTAGTCAAGATCAGAAGGTTCGCAAGAAGAGGAAGATTGATTTCATATTCGCATTTGGACTTTAATGATTCAAAGCTGGCCAGCCAATTGTAATCCAGATGGGATTCAATTGTTGAATATAAAGTATAAGAAATGTGAAGAAATAATCTAGGGTAAAGCATGCGTTGAACTACTCAACTTTGCACCTTCGAGGTCGTTGTGTATCTCTAACAAGTGCACAACAACAGACTCTACGCGCATGACGGTCGCACGGTCTATTTCTCGGTATGATAGATGAAAGAACTAAGGGAAAGACGTTCTCTTACAATCCCCTCAAGTGTGAGTGGGAGATGTTGGATATGGAAGACGTTTGTACACCCTTGTGGGGGATGTACGAGGGAATACGGACCTTGAACGTCGCGTACACGAAGTCGTGTACAAAGGGAATCTGTTCCCTTGCGGAGAGGATCTCTGGATGAGTGGGAAAGTCGCATTATATATGCATAAGTGCATGCGACATATGGCTAATAAAGGGGGAATATCTTAAGCTTATGTTGTTCCATGCATATGGTACAACTTAAGCTTATAATGTGCCATGTATCATGGTACACCTTAATTAAGTTGTTCCAAAGGAACAACTTACCCTAAAATAACTACCTTGTGGGCTATAAATAAGACCCAAGGGTAAGCCATTTCTTACACCTTTTGCATGAAATTCATGCATGCATCTTCATCCTAGCGAAGCTCTGCAGAAATCCTTTCTCTCCCTCTTATCCAAGTTCTTAATCTAAAGTAGAGATTTAGATTGTGGATTAGTAGCCTTACTCCGTTCGTGAGAAGACTCGATCCGTCGTGGCGAATCCGAAGGCGAAGTTCGTAGACTACCGTGCAGCGTACGCAAGCGTAAGTCTACACTTCATATTATCGATCCTAACTCTGTTTTGGCAGGATCCAACAATTTCTACCCATTCCATTTCTAAATCATGTATTCCATTTGATATTTATTTTGATTCAGATATTCTTGACATGTCGTACCTTTTGCAGCACACACGATTATGTATCGGAGGTATGCTTGGACGTGTCATATCTAAACAAGCCTGTCAAGGAAGTCCACACCTATGATCCAGATTTACCTAAGCAGCTAAGAGAGGACACCACAGAGATAACTATCATGGCACAAGATGATATTGAATTATTTCTAGGGAATATCGTCCACCACTATTTATTTCATATATTTCTATAGACGATCCTCTTTGGAATACTTTTATAATGAGGGTGAAATTTTTTAAGCGAACTGATGCATCCTATTCTCTGCAGGATACATGTGGAGTCCTTGTGGGAATGCTGAAGGATGCATTGCTAGAGTTCGTAGGTGTTTATGAACACACGCACCTGGCGGACCCACGGAAGGAGCAGTTGGAGCAGCTACTTGCCCCACTCCAAATTCTAGATCCACCTATGCTCAGGTGTATCCTAATCTAGTAGTGTAAATATTTACCGTTTTCTAGTTTAGATTAGAATAATCTCGTCTCCTCTCATTAGCGATGGGAGCATATCTAGGGTTTGCTTTTGCATCATAATAACCCATCTTATTGTGCCCCTATCATTTCACCCCCATCACCCTATCCTTGTTCTTTCGGCCCGTTATCATTTTTATCCATGAGACCCCTACCACCTCCAAAGGGTGGTGATGCTTGTTTTGCCTATTATTCACTCTCCCTTTATCTTTTATGCCCCGTATCGGATTTTCATATATTTTGGGCATAGCTTATATTAGCTTGGGGAGAGTATCACCCATAGTCATTTTTGTTATTTTTGATGAATTTCCCCTCCCATTTTATCTTTGCCCTCTCATGAGTGATCTTATTGCATTGAGGGCAATGCAAGCTTTAGCTTGGGGAAGTTGCATTTCATGCATGTTTCCTTTATTTTCTTCCATTTTTCACCTTTTCCATGCATCAAAAATTTTTCTTTTTATTTTTATGCATCATTCCCATCATGCATTTTTCTTTCTCCATTTCATTCTTGCCTCTTTCTAGAGATGAACCATCAATGATATTTTGCTACTCATGCTTCACTTTTCGCATTTGAGCACCTTTTTCCATAACGCTATTTCTTTGATTATTCAATGCTCATATATGTATTTTGCCATCTTTTGGGTTTATTTGCTATATTTCGAGATTGTTGGTTGTGATTGTGTTTAAGGCATTCTTCTAGCTATATATCATATTTTAATATGCCCCTCTATTTGAAGTTCCTATATTTTCACGCTTCACTTCCAAAAAACGGTTATTTTACCATCCTACCCCCCCGTGCTTCTAACTCTTGCATGAAATACCATATGTGTACCCTTATCGCATGTGTTAGCTATCTTTCAATGGGAATATGATATCCACACCTTTGTTTCGTGCTTTATTTCATGGAGGATTTTCTTGCCATGCTTGGATTTCTCAAAAATTCTCTTTTGTTTTACTTTGTACATTCCCCCTCGTCGTGCATCGTCCTCCCATTTGGGGGGGTGCACATTTTTCATTTTCAACAAAAAAACATTACCCTAATAAACACTTTTGTACATATTTTCGTATAATGGTCCTTCGGGGTTCTTCGTAACCCGACGCCCTAAATCCATCTAGCTTGGGATGCGTAGGCCGTCCTTACATTCCATTGCGATTTCGCAAGTTTGCAAGACAAAAATATTAAAATCAAATAAAAAACAACAAAAACAAACCAAAAACAAAAAAATCTGTATATATGCCACATTCTCCCCTTTTCCCTCGCACTCCACATCTCCTATATTTGAGAGCACCAATGTATATAGGGAAGGCGAGAGTTTGTACAAAGTGATCTTTCCACATCTTCTCCATCTCCTTTTGAAAATACAAGCAAGGCAAGAAAGTGTTTCAAAAATAAAAAAACGACAAGTGTGTGTGGTGATTCCTTATATCCTAGAGATTGATAGTTATTCCTATGATTCATAACTATTCTTTCTTACTTCTTCATGCATGTATGGGTATCTCGTATTCACAGTTTGGAAGATTTGATGAGCTTCCTCATATTTGGGCATATTATCTACTATAACATGCTATGATAGCTATGCCTTTGCCAATGTCACGCTTCTATCTCTTTTGTGCTCTATTGATATGAACCTATGATGCTATATTATGAGATTGAATTCTTGATTTAGATTGTAATATGCTTTTCCCTTGTGCTTAATTGTGTTGGTGACTGCATTTGTGGTTTGTAGAGGGTGATCGAGGATTCTTCGCTTTCCTTTCTTGCTCTCGCACCCGATCTTCATTCAAACTCGTCTTCCTTGGGACGAGGACGAGTTTAGCTTGGTGGCTTGACGCGTGTTCATATTTCACCTTTTGCACACGCTCTTCATCGTGTTTTCATATGCGTTTCATCTCATTCCATGTTGTATATATCACATTTTGGTTCATATTGACTATTGGGGGTATTATTTGTATTTCAGGTAAATGTCAGTATTTCGGTGTCTTCTGGAGTGAACCTTGCATGTCGGGACCAAAGCGCACTTATATGGCAAAGATCCGATGGCCAAAGATGAGGATTTGAAGTTTTGGAGCTTCAACTGATCGGGTGGACAGATCCACCCAATCGGTTTGTGCACACGTATCAGACCCGAGGAGGAGCAAACAAAGAAGCAAACCTCAACCGATCGGTTCAGTGATCGGTTGGGTGTGACAGTGCTATCTGTTTTTGAAAAATCCACCCGATCGATTGACTGTTGCCGAAGCTTTCCCAGCTCACGACCCGACGACTCACCCGATCGGTTCAGCGATCGGGTGAAGATTTTCAGAAGCTGTCACCCAATCGGTTGACCTTCCAACCGATCAGGTGGCCCTTTTTCAGCGGTTTTAGTGGGTTTTTGGACCCGATCTGTTAGGGTTTTTCTGGGGGCCTATACATATGGGATGTTGGACGATATGTAAAAGGGTCCCCTCTATTTTTCAGCAGCTTTCTGCCCATTTCATGGCAGTCTTAAGATTAGGTTAGATTAGGGTTACTATTTGAATAAATCTTGTAATGGATTAATGGATCATAATGCAAGATAAGTATATTTTCTCTTATTTCCATTGCTTTGTGATATTTTCAATAAGCTTGATGGTGAATGTTTGTTTGTCCCTTTTATTGCTTGCTATCATGTTCTTCACCATTGAGTAGTGTTTGATGAACCCTAACATGGGTTAGAGTTGGATTGATGCTTGGGATATTTCATTTGACTTGATTGCATGGCAAGTGTTTGATGGAATGTGTCAATAGAGATGTCTAGCAATCTGAGACCATCCCGTATGGCCACACACTAGATGGAGTTGGGGTTGGGCTCCGGATGATTGTCCCGTCAAGATCCGCTTTGATATATTGCTAGAAATCACATTCGACCTATTTGGCCATTAGGGTTACCGGGGGTGTTTTATTGTGACTGGAGGGAGAAAGACCGCCTTTGACCGTCGGGCCAGGGGGAAATAAAACGGGAGTTTGATCGCCTAGCCACAGCTCACACCCCTAGTGTAGACATTGATTCCTCGTGCGTGGGAACGGTTGGGATGAAATTTCGGGAGCAATCATTGCAAACTCAGTGCTCCCGGAGTCGGACGGTGTTGGACATGGGATTTCCCACCGTCCGAACCCGGATAGATCTAGCGTATAATCCTGGGCATCGACCGGAATATCTGGCCTATGGGACGCTAGGTACTACTATTAGAGGCAACGTCTCACCCTGGGTCGAGTCGAATACCAAGTGTCATGAGTGATCTAGCCCGTGTTAGCGGGGACTTATTTCTTGTCTTTTTTATTTCTTTCCTTTATTTCTACACTACACACTCTTATCATCTGCGTAGCTCACACACAACCTAGGCAAAGCTAGTAGCCATCAAGCCATCCACCTCCCTGTGTTTGATATACCCACACCCTACACTAACCGTGCACTTGCGGTAAAATGACACCGCGCCCTAATCATAAACGGGACGCCGGTCATCAACATGGGTCATGCGCATAAGTGCCATGCCCTCCATCACAACACATTTGCGCATCACTTATAAAACCATGCCATACATGTCTCCTAACATCACAAATCCATAACATGGTTCATGATAGCACGTTTCTCATATTCCTCAATTTTTGTTTCATTGAGGCATTTTTACAAACATGTGGTGGCTGTTGAGTAGTGACTCCCCGGTTTTGGGTTTTGATGATGAACAAACATAAATATCGTGAACTAACTCTTCGTGAGCGCAGTTATGGAGATCGTCGCCAAATTTCTATGAACATCAAACGCGACGTCTCAAGACTTCTCAAAGCACGTGATCGTGTGCTTGAAGATTCGTTGAAGCTCAAGGACCATTATTGAAGTCAAGAAGATTCGATTGAAGCTTTTGAAGATGGTTCGTCTAGTTTTATTTATAGTATTCTAGCTTCGTTTCGTAGAATGTTAAGCCTTGAGTAGGTCTTACATTTTAATCTTCATAACGCTCATATCTTAGAGCTAGGATCTTATTAGAAGCCCATACGAACTTTCCCGAAGCTTCGCGCTTCATTTCGCGGCTTCTTGTACATGTTAGTTGGTTCAAGAAGAAGAACCAACCGACTAGATGACAATCTATTCGGTCGGCAAAACTTCTTGAACAGACTAGAATGCCTTCTTCAATTTCAGCTCACTTACTGTTTACAGTTAGTCGGTCCAAGAAGGTTCACTGACCGACTAGTTGTGAAACTAGTCGGTTAGGAATCCTTCTTAGACCGACTAGTTGAGCTTCCACTGTTCAACCTAACTTACTGTTTACGGTTAGTCGGTCAAAGCACAACGACCGACCGACTAGTTGAGAAACTAGTCGGTTAGAAGTTGTTCTTAAACCGACTAGCTGTATTTGAACTCAGACTATTTTTTTTCTTCTGTTAGTCGGTCAAAGTTCACTCACCGACCGACTAGTTGTGAAACTAGTCGGTTGGCAAGTCTTCTTGGACCGACTAGTTCTCTATTGTCTGAACTTCTTCTTTTGGCTGTTCACCTCTTAGTCGGTTCATGTTGTTTCACCGACCGACTAGTTGATGAACTAGTCGGTCAGTGGTCCTTCTTTGACCGACTAGTCTGCTTTAAAATAGAGCCGTTGGAGCATTAAATGCCATGAATTTTGCTCTCTCTTTCCTCTATCCTATATATACTTGGAGTGCTGCTTTCATAGCATTCAAGGCCGATATTTATTGAAGTTTAGAGATCAAAGAGAAGCAATTAATTCTCATTCAAAGCTCTTTCATTTCTCACTTGAATCTCTCCCTCACTCTTATTTCAAAAGAGAGATTCATTGATTGTGAGCCTTCCAAGCCAAGAGCTTGATCCAAGGTCACCAACAACCTCCTAGGCTTCCATTGCTGATCTACATCTTGGAGCTAGGGTTTGGTGCCTTCATCTTCCCCAAAATCCTCTTTGTCATAAATCGTAAGTTTTACTCAAGGCATAGGTTTTTGTGGTAAGCTTTTCGTATTTCATTTACTTTGAATATTGCAAGTGTTTTACTCTCGGTTGTGAGAGTTTGTTTGTGATCCCGGTTTGTGGGAGTCACAATTTCATTTGTGTATGATTTGATCTTGTAGAGGTTTCTACAAGTATTTCATAGTGCAAATTTGAGTAAGAAGTTTCTAACTCAAGTATCCGGAGGGGATCCGGGTGGTTGGGACATAGGATCACCGGGAACAAGTCGGGGAGACTTGAGTGGATCTGAACCCGTTAAATTGTCTGTTTGCGATTGTTTTCTTTGTTGTCAATATTTACATTTCCGCATTGTTGGTTGAGTTTGCAAGATAATTAGGAATTATCTTCTTAATTATTTTAAACTACTATTCACCCCCTCTAGTACTTGTGCAGTAGCTACGTAGGGCATTACATTTGGTATCAGAGCCAATTACCTAGCTATGTCTTCCAACGACAACAAAACCGTACGTCCACCTTCAGATTATAGCACCTTCAGGAACCGCGAAGGAGCTTCTTCGGTGATGGAAGGACACTCCTCAACGAGGCCTCCCTTCTTCAACGGTACCAATTACGGGTACTGGAAATGCCGGATGGAAATTTTCCTCCGGAGTGCTTCACTATGGAGAGCCACGATGTCGGAGTATGTCGAGCCCGCCGAAGAAGATTTCGCTAAGTGGACTCCCGCGGAGGTCGCCGCAGAGGTAACCAATGCCAAAGCAATGAACGCCTTGCAATGTGCTTTGGAGCCTGAGGACTTCAACAAGATATGCACATGTAAGAGTGCATATCAAATATGGAACTCACTCCTCATCTTGCATGAAGGAACGAGTAGGGTAAGAGACTCCAAACTCACCGTTGTTAACAAAGATTACGAGTTATTTCATATGCAACAGGGTGAGAAGATGAAGGAGTACTATGCTCTCTTCATCGACATTACAAATGAATTGGAGGCTCTTGGGAAGACCTACACCGAAAAGGAGAAAGTCTCGAAGATCATTGACGGACTTCCTTCTTGTTGGGAGAAGCGTACCTTCGCCATCGAGGAAGGTAACGATATGAACAAATATACCGTTGTTCAACTAATGGGTACCTTAATGTCTTATGAGGTACGCAAGGATAGCAAGATGAAGATGCAAGATAAGATAAAGTCTTACTTGAAGCAAGACGAGCCAAAGAAAAAGGCGATTGCGTTCAAGGCCGCTCCATCTTCATCTACATCTACCGATGATGAAGACTCGGAAGACGAGTTGGACTTGGAATCCATTACCCTCATGGCAAAGAAGTTCAACCGGTTCTTCCGGAAAGATAATTTCAAGAACAAATCAAAATTTAGTTCTTCTAACGCCTCCGCTCCTTTGTGTTTCAAATGCAACAAGCTAGGACACATGAAAGCGGATTGTCCTCAAAACAAACACAATGAGAGGTGGAAGGCGCCAAAGTTCGACAAGTCAAAGAAATACAAGAAAGGATACAAGAAAGGGCTTGTCGGGACATTCACCGACTCCGAGGATTCCTCTAGTGGAGAGTCGGATGATGAGCAAGTGGAGCAAGCACACATGTGCTTCATGGCAAGAGAGGAACATGATCAAGGATCTTCCTCCGATGATAGTGAGGATGAAGGCGATGAGGTAACTATGGATGAACTTAGATTAGCCAACGAACAACTTTGGTTTAAGTTTTCTAAATTGGCTAATAGATATACTAAGATAAAAGATGAGCTAGCTAGCATCCAAACCTCGCCTAAACCTATCATCATCAACAATGACACCGTTGTTGAAGATTTGAGAAATGAGATTGTAGATCTTAAATCTCAACTTGAGCATGTTCATATTGAGGATTCGGAGGAACACAAGATAGCGGCTTTGACTTCTCAAAACTCAACTTTGAGTATTGAGAATGAGAATCTCAAATCTCGTGTTTATGTGCTCACATCGCAAGTGTCCACTTTGGATGCTTCTATACGTTCTCTCACCGAGAAATATGAGTGCACATTAGGCCGAATTAATAAATTCAATAAAGGTAAGGACCGTTTGGATAATATCCTAAATGAATTACTTCCGGTCAATCATCACATTGGCTTGGGGTATAAGATGGGAAATTCATCCAAATCGGCCACTACCTTTGTTAGGCCAACTTTCGATGCCTCAACGAGTGGTAGCAAACACTCCATTGGTAGTTCATCTACCAATGGTGCTTCCACCTCGTACACACCCTCATTTGGAAAGAAACCCACTTTAGGTGGACCTCCAAAGAAGGGTCATGCTTATATGTACACCAATACCATGCCACGTAGGAACACACATCCTACTCCACATATTCACACATATGATGATTTTTATGCACCACATCCACGGGCACGTGCACACCATGTGAGACACCCTCACGCACGTGTTCCTCCACATGCATATGTTTACACACATCATCATATGAACAATTATCATCATGCACCATTTCATCATATGCCATATGCCTATCCACGACATGCATCACGTAGAAATCAACAACGCATGCATGCTCCCAATAGGATTAGGGCTCTCAAAATCTTCACTATTTGGAGCCCGAAGAACACAAGCATGAATGAAAAATAAGCTTACATGAATTCTTACTTCATGAATGTCATGCATAATGATGATTTCATTGGGAAGTCTAAGTCCAATTGGACTTGGCTTTCAAAGGTCTAATCTTTTAGGACCCAATGACCTTGGGTACCATGGAATGATATGTTTATCTTTAGGTACTCAAGAAAAAGAAACGGAGCAACAAATCCAAATTTAGCTCCACGAATAATTGGATACTCGATAGCGGGTGTTCAAAACACATGACGGGTGACGCTCAATTGCTCTCTGGAGTGGTGCCCATTGCAAATGGAAACAGTGTCGTCTTTGGAGGAAACGATAGAGGAACCATCATAAGTGTTGGAAAAATGGGTAATCCTTCTAAACCACTTATAAGTGATGTTTACCTTGTTAAAGGATTAAACCACAATCTTATTTCAATAAGCCAACTTTGTGACAAAGGTTATAAAGTTAGCTTTGCGAAAGGAATGTGCCATATTTTAAGAAAAGATAATAATGATTTATTATTTTCCGGCACACGCCATAAGGATATATATATCCTAGATATTCCAAGATCACATGAACAGTGTCTCATTGCCAACACAAGTGAACAACACTTATGGCATCGACGTTTTGGTCATGTGAACTTTGGAACACTCTTTAAACTTTCCAAGTTAAATTCTATTAGAGGCTTCCCTAAGCTTGTCTTTCAAAAGAAAATCTTTTGTGACTCGTGTCAACGAGGCAAGCTTCCTAAATCGTCTTTTAAACCTAAGAAAAGCATTTCTTCTAAGCGGCCTCTAGAGCTATTACATCTAGATCTTTTTGGGCCAACTAGAGTTGCTTCATTAGGAAATGCACGATATGGACTTGCCATCGTTGATGACTTTTCTAGATTTACATGGGTATTTTCCTTAAGTAATAAAAATGATGCTTTTGAAAACTTAACAATATTTGTTAAGAAAGTACAAAATCTCATTGGAACCACCATTATCACTATTCGTAGTGATCATGGAGGGGAATTTGAGAATGAGTCCAAATTTTTGTGATGAAGTTGGTATTACTCACACCTTTTCCTTCCCTCGCGCACCTCCTCAAAATGGTGTTGTTGAGAGAAAGAATATGACGCTAGTGGAATGTGCTCGCACTATGCTTGATGATAGCCAACTTGGCCATCAATTTTGGGCGGAAGCGGTACATACCGCTTGCTATGTGTTTAATAGGATACTTTTGAGGCCAGGCACCAAACAAACTTGTTATGAATTGTTGTTTGGTAGATTGCCTCAAGTTAAACATTTTCGAGTTTTCGGTGCAAAATGTTTCATTAAAAACACGTATGGTAGTTTGGACAAATTTGATCCAAGATCCGATGAGGAGATATTTGTTGAATATTCCTCCCGTAGCCAAGCCTACCGGATATACAACAAACAAACCTCAACGATCGAGGAATCACTTCATGTTTCATTTAATGAAGGCTTTGTCCCTACTAGAATTACTAATGATGATGACTCCATGGATGTCTTATGTGATTCTATTGGTAATTCTAATTCTATTGATTCTAATGTTACTAACCCAACTAATGAATCTTTTGAGAATGTTCCTAGTGATCAGGGAATTCCCAAACGGCTTCATACTGTTCGTGATCATCCTCATGAGCAAGTCATTGGCAACATCCTTGATAGTGTCAAGACGAGATCTCAAGTCAACTACTTCGCTCATTGTGCCTTTGCCTCCTCGATAGAGCCAAAGAATATTAACGAAGCATGCAAAAATAGTGCTTGGATCCTTGCCATGGAGGAGGAACTCATTCAATTCGAGAGGAATGAAGTTTGGGAGCTTGTTCCATTACCATCGAAGAACCACACCGTTATAGGAACGAAGTGGATTTTCAAGAACAAGACCGACGAAAACCAAATCGTCGTCCGGAATAAAGCTCGGTTAGTAGCTCAAGGCTACCGGTAAGAGGAAGATATTGATTTCGAAGAATCCTTTGCTCCGGTAGCTAGATTAGAATCTATTAGATTATTGTTATCTTTTGCATACCATAAAGATTTTAAACCCTTTCAAATAGATGTAAAAAGTGTGTTTTTAAACGGAGATGTTGTTGAGGAAGTTTATGTTTCTCAACCTCTGGGTTTTATAAATGAAAAATTTCCAAATCATGTTTTCAAACTTAAGAAAGCACTTTACGGTTTGAGACAAGCTCCTCGAGCTTGGTAAGACTGTCTAAAGAATTTTCTTTTGGATTTAGGTTTTAAAATGGGAGAAGTTGATTCTACATTATTTGTTAAGTATTCGAATAATGATATTATTTTAGTTCAAATTTATGTTGATGATATCATTTTCGGTGCTACTAACTTCACTCTTTGCGAAGAGTTTTCTAATCTTATGAAGGATCAATTTGAGATGAGCCACATGGGTGAGCTCAAGTATTTCTTAGGTCTCCAAATTCACCAAATGAACGATGCAATCTTCATCCACCAAACCAAGTACACGGTGGAGTTGCTAAAGAGATTTGGAATGGAGAATGCCTCCGGGAAGAAGACTCCAATGAGCACGACTACACATCTTGATAAAGATACGGATGACAAAGATGTAGACATTCGTCTATATCGAGGTATGATAGATAGTTTATTATATCTTACTGCTAGTAGGCCCGATATTATGTTTGCCGTTTTTGTATGTGCTCGTTATCAGTCTCAACCTAAGGAATCTCACTTAATAGCGGTAAAACGTATTTTCCGTTATTTAAGTTACACACTTGATTTTGGATTACTTTATCCAAAGTCTAGCACATATGAGTTAATCTCATATAGTGACGCAGATTATGCGGGATGCAAATCCGACAGGAAAAGTACTAGTGACACTTGCCATTTTATAGGAAATTCTCTTGTCTCTTGGTTTTCCAAGAAGCAGAATTCCGTATCACTTTCAACCACCGAGGCGGAATATATTACCGTCGGTGCTGCGTGTGCTCAGGTTCTTTGGATGAGACACACTCTTAAAGACTTTGGTATAAACTGTGATACTTGCCCTATCATAGTGGACAACCAAAGTGCAATTTGTCTCTCTAAGAATCCGGTACACCATTCCCGTTCGAAACACATAGATGTCCGTCACCATTTCTTAGATGATCATGTTGCTAAAAAGGACATCATATTAGTGTACGTTGAAACCCAGAAGCAAATCGCCGATATTTTCACGAAACAACTCAAGGAAGACTCCTTTGTGTGGTTGCGTCGAGAATTGGGGATTATGGGTGAATCCGAGATTTAAGATTCATCTGTTCAATAATCTTGCATGCTAATAAATTTCGTTTATATATGCTCATGCTAGATTAGTTGAGATTTTCTGGATTTTTGGTTGAATTTTCGGAATTTTCGCTCGAATTATTGATGAACGTCATATTTAAGATTTTTGATGTTTTACGGGTTAATATAATGATTAATGAGAGTATTACGATTTATCGTCCAAGTGCGATTAGGAGAGAACTCAAAATTTCAAATTCTAAAATTTTTGGACTCTTTTAGTCGGTTCATGTTCATTGACCGACCGACTAGATTGCGTTCTAGTCGGTCGGTGAATGAACACAGACCGACTAACTCATGCCTAATTTTTGGCCTCAATTACTGTTTGCACTTAGTCGGTTCAAGCTCATTGGCCGACCGACTAGATCATCATCTAGTCGGTCAGTACTTGAACTGTGACCGACTAAATGCATCGGGGAATGTTGTGTCTTTTCGCATTCCCATCGACTTATTAAGCCCCGCACCGACTAATTCTCTTTCTAGTCGGTGTGAAAATCTTTTCTCTGCCAAAACCCCGGAAACCCTTCGACTTCCTCCGTCTATTTTGCCGTTTTCCGGGCATCTCCACCGCTTGCCGTCGATCCCTAGCCGATCTTCCTCCTAGGTATCACTCTCCTCTGGCTGTTCAGGGTTTGATTTCAGATTCTAGGGTTAGGTTCTTTCAATTTCCGTCGACCTAGGGTTTGAGCTAGGGTTTTAGTTTTTCGATTTCATGCGTTGATTGCGTTGTCTCGTCACGATTATGGCGAAGACACGAATACCCATCCGTCCATTTAGTCCGTCACCCATGACTGTAGAGTCGCCTCCTACGGACCCCCCGCAACCTAAACGCCGATCCAAATCGACCCATCCTTCGTCGTCTTCACCTCCTCTTAAGAAGAAGAGGACGGCGATCGCCAAGCCTAGATCTCAGCCCAAGCCTAGAAAACATGTGTCTCCAGCTTCTTTCCGTGCTTCCACTCCTCCAGCTGATTCTGACTCCGACACGGAATATATTCCGGAGTCCGAGCATACCGCTAGGGCTTCTACTCCTCCACCCCGATCTAGCACTCGTCAGCCTAAGGGGAAGGCTCCCATTCCAGTTGGCGGTGTCGATATTTCGCTATGTCGCGATGACCTGATGTGTCTCGCGGCATACAATCGTATCGAACACTGTCCACTGTTATTGGAGCACTTCGTTCAGTTCTCCGACTCCCCTCATCTAGCAGATCTTCTTTCTCATAGTGGTCTTATCGATTATCTTCGCCATGACCCGAAGGCGAATCCACACAGTACCCCCGTCTAGTCAAGCTTTTCTATGCGAACCGTATTCGCGGTCAGTATGACGAGACCTGTTCCATTGAGATGACTGTCTTGGGGACACCGATTGTCCTTACGGCAGAAATCTTAGGGGATTTGATATGTGTCTCCTCTTCTGGCCTTCTTCCTGCCGATATCTCAGTTGATGACATTTCTGCTCTTGACCAGGCGATGCTCGCCGAAATGTTCCATGTGATCCCTCCTGCCATGATTGGCGTCCCGTCTAAATCTTTCAAGCCCAACGCTTGCGTATTAAATCTTATCCTGAAGTCGTGCCTCCTTCCGAAGTACGGCTCATCGAGCTTGCCATCCCAGCCATTCCTTAAGCTGATCTACGCTCTCTTCATGGGGAGCGAGATCAATTAGGCTAGGATTATTCTTGATAAGATGGATTCTTTCGAGTGTATCCGAAAGTCCACTAAATCTGCTCACATCCTATACCATTGCCTTGTGACACTTGTCTTCCGTCACTTCGGTGTCCCTCTCCCTCCCGACGATGAGCGTCCTCTTGGTCCCCCTCTGAATGCGACGGCTGTCAAGAAGTCTCTTGCGGCGCTTCGTCACGTTCAGAGGACGACCCCTTCAGCTTCTGCTTCAGCTGCTCCTCCTACTCCTACTCTCGCTAAGCATGCACGTTCGTTGAGATGTGTGGAGTCTCGTTGTGCTCGTTCTGAGGCGATGCTAGCTCGCATCCCTCCGTCTGTTTCTGACGAGGAGGAGATGGATGAGGATAAGCTCCAGGAGCTCGTTGGATCTGCTGCTCGTACCCCAGAGGGTACGTCTGCTGCTGCTGCTACTTCTGCTGGTGCTCTCGAGAGCACACCTGCTGCCACCATTCCTCCGGTGGATACTTCGTCTGGTACTCCCGAGGCCATTCCTGTAGCGACACTCCCATCTGTGGACACTCCTGCTGACCCAGTGACCACCACCCCTCCTGCAGAGCCTGCTGCTGCTGCTGACCCTGCCTCCACCTCCTGAGCATGCTTGGAGGACTCTCCCTATGCACATTGGATGATATACCTGTTGTGAGAGAGTGGGATAGGATAGTTTGGGTGGTTCTGAGTTTTTTTTGATGTATTTTGATGTATTTTGGATGGATGTCTATATGTTTTGAGATACTTCTATATCTGTTGTGATATATGTTGTATGATGTGCTTCGATCTCTCGATCGCTTATATGTATGTTGGCAGATGTATAATTTTGTTGTATCATGTTCTTATATATATATATATATATATATATATATATATATATATATATATATATATATATATATATATATATATATATATATATATATGGTAAAATGCGCCTGAGCTCGTGCTCAGATGGGATTCCTGCGCTCGACCCCTCCTGACCGTCCGATCCGATCAGCGATCATGGTAATATCTGACCTTTTTGTGCAATTACCAAAACGCCCTTTAAGCTCTTTTTAACGCGCCTCTGTACTAAATTACCTTTAACCCCTTTTGTACTAAAATACAATCGCCACCAATTCTTTTGCTCACTCCCGCGCAAAACGCAGAAGCTGGAGCAATCGCCACCAATTCTTTTGCTCACTCCCGCGCAAAACGCAGAAGCTGGAGTAGATCCCCAGGTTTACACAAGGTCTTCGATTTCAACAGCCCACGCCTAAGATCGGCCCCAAATCCAGGCCATCACACTCTCGTTGATTCCCCTGTTACTCTCCTCCATCGAGGTAAGGATCGTCATCCCTAATTTGTTGGACATCTCATATTGCTCAACGCAAACAACGGGATAAATTTTTGAAGGGTTTTGCGCGGGGAGTAATTTCCAACCTTTGGACGATTAGCCTGGAAATTCCTCTCCGCGCACAACGGGCTAAATTTTTGTCCCGTTTTGTGCGGTGAGTAATTTCCAAACTAGCGAAGTGTTGCGATGGAAATTACTATCCGCGCACAACCCTTCAAACATCGCACCCGTTGTGCGCGTTGAGCAATATGAGATGTCCATCAAAACTTGCCGAAGCAGCTCATATAGCACAACAACATGGAGCGAATGGCGTACATAATAGTGCCCATCGCGTAAAACGGTTGATATGTTTGATTTTTTGATGGATTTGATCCGGTCATCAAATATGATGGTAACAATTAGATCAGATTGAAAAAGAATAGATATAATACGCCAGGTTTTAACATGATTAGTAATAGTAGTGTGGTTTCAACTAACATGCTGATGATGATATACTGATACTTGGATAGACATGTATAGCAGTCATGCTGCGGCAATATTACTGATATTTTTACTTGTTTCTAATGTAGAAAATGAAAATCGAAGAGAGTGAACCCTATGTGCATGATCAGGAGATGCCAAATGAGATTGAAGCTGAAAATGACAGTGCAAATAGCGTATATCAAGAGGATAGGCATAGTGATAGTGAAAAAGGCAGCCCACATGTTGGAATGACATTTCAAACAGAAGAAGATGCGTATCAATTTTATAATACATATGCAGCAATGAAAGGTTTTGCAACCCGAAAGGGATCTACGGGAAAGGGAAAAGATGGCAATACCACGAGGAGGAAGTATACATGCAACAAAGAAGGGTATAAAAGCTTAAAAGATAAGAGGGAGATAGGGAGGGACGTTAATCGAAGGAAAAACGAGAGAGAAGGCTGTATGGCTCGAATGACAGTTCATAAAATCACCGGAGGAGTATGGCGGATAAATTCCTTTAATGATGATCATAATCATGAGTTGATAAAAAGCCCAGCGAAGATCCAGATGCTACGGTCACATAAAAGACCGCAGATGGACGGAACATGTAGGAATTTAGTTGATCAGATGCGTGGCTGTGGAGTAGGACCTGCAAAGATTGCAAGGATTCTAAATGCCACGAGTAGTAGTAATGTCAATATTACTACGCAACAATGCATTGATCATGGGAGAGTAGAAAGAAAGAACAACATTGGGAAGGAATGCATTAGAGTAATAGAGCAATTTATTAAAAGGCAAGCTACAGACTCTCAGTTCTATTATGCTATTGAGCATGATGAAAAGAATGTATGCAGGAGTATATTTTGGGCTGATGGAAGGGCGAGGACATCATACAGCCAGTTTGGAGATGTTGTTGTATTTGATGTCACTTATAAGACAAATAGATTCATGTTGCCTTTTGCACCTTTTACAGGTGTCAATCATCATAAACAGTCTATTTTATTTGGATGTGCTCTTCTTGCTGATGAGAAGGAAGAAACCTTTGTTTGGTTATTCGGACAGTGGTTAACATGTATGTGGGATAAAGCACCAGGAGCTATCATCACCGATCAAGACCCGGCAATATGCAATGCAATCAAAAGAGTTTTTCCAAATACAAAACACAGGTATTGCATATGGCATATCAGTCTGCACGAAGATGAGCATCTACGTTCATTGCGGTCTTCTTATAACCCTGAATTTGAAGAAGACTATGCAAACTGGTGTAAGAACAGTCAAAATGTTGAAGAAGCTGAGAATTGTTGGTGCATCTTAATGGAGAAGTACCAAACGGAATTTCAGGAGCCATTGACAGAAAAACAAAAAAATGAAATGAAAGCCTGGTAGTGGTTGCATACGATGCATGAGAAAGCACCGCATTGGATTAAGGCGTACCTACTGGATACTTTCTTTACGGGTATGAATTTTAATACGATAGAGATTGGTGTAAAAATATATGATCAAAATAACCTCAGCACATGGTATTCATTTCTTGTTTTGTGTGTAGGCATGGCGTCCAGCCAAAGGAGTGAAAGCATGAACACGTATTTTGATGGATACGTAAACTGTATGACTCCATTATACGAGTTCATTGATCAATATGATAAAGCCGTAAAATTTCAGCGAGACAAAGAGGAGAGAGAAGATACTTTTTGTATGCGGAACAAACCAGAATTTAGCGGCATGCATGAGTTAGAGGTTCATGCCGCAAAGGTATATACTAGAAACATATTTTCCATTTTTCAAAATCGTTTCAAAAATACTTTATACTGTCGGCACGAAAGGGTGAGCACGGATGGGGACACGAGCACGTATAGAGTAACTATGCGGATTGATGGAAAGAGCTACGTGCATAATGTTCAATGCAATATATCTAAGGGAATGTTCAGGTGTACGTGTGCAAGGGCGGTGACTGAAGGTTTGCTATGCACGCAAATTTTATATATGATGAAGCAAAAGTATGATATGCAAGCCATCCCTGAGAGATATATTTTACCCAGGTGGACTCTAAATGCAAGACAGAGCATCATGAGTCTTGTGGCCTCGTCGACTAGCACAGTACACGGAGTGCGTCTAACTCAAATTACTCCACTTCAAGCCTGGAGACTTCGTTCATCATTCGATAAAGTCGTGGAGGCGGTAACAAGAGATCCCCTTCTGTTTGATGTCGTCTTTGGGTGGGCAAACAGTTTTTTGGACCAGCATAATATGACTAATAATGCGCAAACTGCTTCTGAAGAGCCAAGATCACAGGTGGGGTCCAGTGCACCTATCAAACAAGAAGTGGGAGTAAATGATGTCATTATGCATGATCCTGCAAAAGCTAGAACTAAAGGCCGACCACGAGTGGCGTCAAGGATTCCGTCTGGAATACAAGTCTCACAAGAACAAAGTCAAACAAGAACAAGGACATGCAGTGTTTGTGCAGAAAAGGGTCATGACATGAGAACTTGTCGTATGAGCACAGCTGGTAGAAATAAGGTATATATGAGCACAGCTGGTTACTATTTTATATACTATTATAAATTATTGTAACATCATTGCTCCATAATCTCTGTAGGAAAAATCTTCGCCCGATGACTTAACAAGGCTGTGATATGAAGGATGACATTTTTGTATCCTAAAGGCAACAATTTTGTATCAGCTTGGAAGAAATATACTACATGCATCTGCCACGGACATATCAGTGTAAATGGGTTGTAAGTAAACTGGTTCTCTTTAAAAATGGTCCTCGGAAAACGGCAGCCTCCTATATTTTTAGTCCAAAATGCAGCCATCGTGGAGTTGAATTAAGAGGGCTGGGGGTCCAAATTGAACATTAAAACAGTAAGTCTTGGTTATAAGCCTATGAGGATGATGCCTATCATTCGAGACCTATATCCGATGCTGCGGATTTCATATCTTATAATTTCTCTGTTGCTGCAGAACCTGACAAATGTCAAGAAAATTAATGGGATTAAGGAGTAAGAAGCAGAAGCAGTAGAGCTGAAGAGAATGAAGATTCAAGAGAATGAGGCATGTAGCTGTCCACGATGAGTAATGGTGGGTAATTGTATACAGTTTAGCTCCGCGCGCACAACGTTTACAACTTTTACCAGTTGTGCGCGCTGATCAAAACTTGGTAATTTTACAGGCTTCCTAATAAGCGCACACAACGTTCAATAATGTTACGGATGTGCGCGCTGAGTAATATGGGTAATTGTAAGCAGTTAAGCCCCACGCGCACAACGGTTCATAACTTTGACGGTTATGATCGATGAGTAAATGTTGGTAATCGTAGACAGTTGTGCTCAGCTCGCACAACGTTGAATGCTGTTGCCGTTGGTGCGAGCTGAGTAATTGTGGGTACTTCAAGTTAGCATCACGCAATTTTGTAATGTGATGCAATTGCACCAAATTTAATGACATTGTATTAAGATCTGTATTCCAACATGCTACAACATTTATGCATTCAAATGTACATAACACAACAAAGTAGAAACTACATCTAAACATTTTGCAACATCACAGTTTTTGCCCGACTAAGCAATTAAAGCACTAGACTATACTAGGGATACAGGGATTCCCACCATGAAAAAAATTTAAAGTTTGTTGCCATTTATGAGCTGCTCCAGCAGCTGCATCAGCGTCACTTGCTTCATTGTATCTTGGCCATCCGTCCCCCTGTCTGCGTTGAAGAAGAATCAGTGATGAACACATAACAAAGCATAATTAAGTAAAAATATTGTACGGGTAGACTTAGAATAAGATAGAACATTTATTATCATCGAGCAGTGATGTCTGCAACGAAGTATCAAGGAGCATATACAAGCAGTGAAGAAACGGGTGTGCATGGAAGGTGATAGCTTCAATGACGACAAACAGAACATATGAAGGAGCAAAGAACATCTTCGAATCAATATATATGTGATGTATTCAATTTCTGCATCACGTCACTAGACGCTAGTATATTGTCCATCTTTGAGTGTTGAGGACGCAGCAGTGATGAAGGAAAAAATAGAATGTCGTAGAGAAAATATCATATAACTAGAATAAGATACAATAAGATAGAATAATATCATCAAGAAGTGTAGTGGTTGACGAGGGCTTGTGGGAAGGGAAGCCATTTATAGACGACTTTGGATGCCATTGGATGAGGATGAGACTACAGTAGAGTTACTGGGAGGCAACACAAGAGACCCCGTGAGTCTACAGCAAATTGCTTGTGATTATACAGAAGAATGCCCGTGAATCTACAGCAGATTGAGTTCCCAATAATGTATGACCGTGGTGGTGCGCGTTGAGCAAACAAAATAGCTCAACGCGCACAACCGGCAAGAATATGGCCGTTTTGCGCGGAGAGCAAATAATTTTGGAAGATGTGCACGATGAATAAAATCTTATGTACATTCACGATCACTGCTTTGTAGACTCACGGGGTTTCTTCTGTAGACTCATCCTCATCCAAGGGCAGTCTAATTCGTCGATAAAATGGCTTTCCAACGCACAAGCCCTCTTCAATCTCTACACTTCGAGTGATGGTTATCAGTCATGAGGAAGGAGTAATGCTACACTCGACTGTAGGCTCATCCTCATCCAAGGGCAGTCCAATTCGTCTATAAATGGCTTCCATGCCCACAAATTATATTCAACCACACAGCTTCGAGTGCTGTGAAAGGCATGAGAAAGAAGTAACCTTGCTCAAATATTACTCTGACCATATCAAGCTAACCCTTCCCAAACAACCAAAGACCATAGCTTAAACAAACCATCACCGGTTTGCTGCAGCAGTGAAGATGGCCACCCAAACGAGGTTGAAGCTTTTCATAGACAAGGGGATGAAGAGAGTGTTGTTCACGGAAGCGGGCAAAGAGTTTGTCAATTTCCTCTTCAGCCTTTTGGCCATGCCTGTGGGCTCAGTCATCAAGCTCATCACCAAAGAAAAAGTGGCAGTGGTATGAAAAGCATTTATGTAATGAAGCCCATCATTAAATGTGCTGAAAACTGAATCTCTGGAAAGCTGTATCTATGAAAAATGATTTATCTGGTATTTTAGTTCAAAATGCAGCTAGTGTGGCTTTGAATTCCTAGGTCTGCGGGTACAAACTAAAACTTAATACCCAAAGTTTTAATTATGAGAGTATGAGGATGATGCCTATCATTCGAGAAATCTATATGCTGCTGTCGATCTCATATCTTATAATTTATCTGTTACAGCAGGTCACGCCAATTGTCAAGAAATCATTCTAGAAATTGTTTCCATTGATCAAAAATAACTCCAAGTACAACGAACAAAAAGGAGAAACAAAAAAGGGTTCGATGCACCTATGATGCAGGAGCTCGAGAAGAGGCGTCCCCAGGCGATTCGTCTTCTCCCGAACCAGTAGGGTGACCAGGGACAACCGGAGGTCGGGGAAGCATTCTTCGGACCCGCGCCTCGAACGCTGCCAAACCATCCCGGAAGGACTTCTCAATGTGAGCAGCAAAAATGGCCGAGAACTCCCGGAATCCCTCACGGATAGACTCCACGATCTTCGGAGCCAGGACATCCCCATAGTCCCTCTGGACCTCAGCTACGATCCGACCATGGGCCACTTCCCGCAGGTCGCCTATATCGGCCCAAAGAGCGCCTTTCGCCTTTCTATGCTCCTCCCGGGCGAGGGACAGTGCATCCTCAGCATACTTGGCCGAACTCTTGGCGACAGCCAGAGCCTCCGTCAAACATCCCACCTCCGAGGTGAGCTCTGCAACTCTCAGTTTGAACTGGTGGGCCTCCTTGGCTGATTGGTCAGCCGCCTCAGCCCTCAGGCGCTCCTACGCCAAGGCCGCCTCAAGACCATCTACAGCAACCGGGTAAACCTACAAGACCGCAGGGATGAATGTCGCCATCAACAAAACAGTCGTTGAAGAAAAAAGGGTCCGACATGCTGGATATGCCATACCAGAGAGTCTGCCAGTTCAACCTGAAGGAGCGGTCACTCGGAAGGACAGCTGGACTACTCTCACTCCTCTTCTTCTTCCTCTCGGGACCTTCAGACCACGAGTGAGAGCGTCTCTTCTTCTCCTCATTCCCGGTTAACACACGGGAACCCTGCTCGACGGCCGCCACGTCCCCCTCTCCGAGGTCGAGACCGGAGGGCGAATTAATCTGATTCGCCACGAAGGGCGAAGGTTCGGCCGTGCCCAAGGGCGGATGGTGAGGAACGTTAGGAACGTCTTCACTGAAATCCCGACCCACCATCTGAGCAAAAAAGATGAAAATCAGGGTAACGAGCAACGGGTAAAGCAGAATTGAAAAGGAGAAAGGCTTTATACTGAAGGTCCCTTCGAATCCAAGCCGTCAGTAAGGGACACGTGTCAAAGTCTCACAGAGGCGGCACTTCGAATACCACTCCCCATGGGCGGGAGAATTCGTTCGACTGGCCTTCATTCAATGCGACCCGGTCCCCGGGTTATCCGATAAGTACGAATCCTTATCATGTATTCCCGAAAAGACGAGTGTTTTTACGTAGAAAGAAATAAAAGAAGAGAGCAGAAAGAACACTGCAGGTAGTTCGCAGTTCGCACTTGCATGGAAGTACAAGTAAAACTCCAACACAGATAAAAAGACTGAGAAAATAACACAATATTCTATTTTAATGATACATTGATACATCTTATACATACACCAACATCTTCATATTCACAACTCACTCGAAAAAAGATGGGCAAAAGTACAAGTCTCTCATCATACATCAAATTGTAACACTAACACCCTTAGATGAGGACTACATGCATAAAATGTATTATTTGACACTTTGAATTGATTGTTTTTGTATCTCAATGATTGAATGCACCTCAGTCTTGCATTACACTCTGCCTGTTGCATGTGTCGATCCATTGTTGTACACCTTGCCTGTTGCACGTGCACGCTTTCACATGTTCATAAGTATAGTTGTTACTGCCTTTACTACAGTAGATGTATATCACATACACTCTGCCTGCTGACATGCACCATTTCCAAACTTTATGTAAGGACTAGTTGTGACATGGAATTTCTTAACAATTATGCAACGGTGATACGAATAATAAATTTACCCTTTCACATGTAAACGTGGATGGGAAAAAAAATGGTTGTGTGCTGTGTGCAATTGTGAGTTTTGAGTGGTCGTGTGCGGAGAGCAATTATAGGGTTTGAGTCGTTTTGTGCGATGAGCAATAACCCCATCCCTTTTCGGCGCCGTACACGGGTTCAACATTGGCCCCCGTGATTCGTTCTCGATTATAAACGCGGATCGAGGCCGACTGATAGGTAATTTCCTTTAATAGGGCACAGCATTCGAAGCATCGAATTTGGATTAAGGCCGCCAAAACCTTTCGCCTATCTCAACCGTTGTTTTTGCCAAAATTCCAACACGTTTCGCTCATCTTGTCCGTTCGTTCGCGTAATAAAAGAAATTGGAGGTGAGGCCAATGGCTTTATAGCGCTTCGAGGAAATCTCATCATCTTATTATTTCTTCCAGAAACAAAAATGGCGGGAGGAGCATACAAAGAGTTTACTTCAGAGATGGAGCGGGCCAATGAAGAAGGCCGTAAGAGGAAGAGGGCAGAGGAGGAAGAGGAGGAAGAGGAGGAAGAGGATGAATGGGAGGAATGGGAGGAAGAGGAGGAATCGGGGAACCGCATGCTGGAGGTGGGGGAGGCTGGATGCTCCTCAAGTCAAGCTGCGCGGTCTTTGAAGGCGGCTCCTTCTGATCCTCGAGTTGGGGGCGCATCGTCCTCCAGCACGCCACACGACGGGTGGCCATACGAGGACATTGATCCTCCGGTCCCTTCCGTCGGCCCCATACCTCCAGAGTTCGGCCACCTTCTGCAGTCGAACCGCATTGGGTCTGGCCATCATGGGGAGATTCACAGGGAGACCTATCGGCCACCGTACGTCGTGGGGACGGCCGAGTCGGCCCTCCTGGACTTTGGGACGGGGGCTCGTCTGGCGGAGAATATCACTCTGCCAAGGGATGTCGATTTCCTGAATGGGGTCGACCTTGAGACGATGGCCAACTGCTTCGTTCGCAGTAGCCTTCAGGTTCGTTGCCAATGTGCATTCCGAATTTTGCTTCCCCTTCTGGTTTTGCTGATTGTCGCCATCTGCAGGTGACCATTTTCGGGGCAGGTCTGCGCTGCAGGGCCCGCGAACTGATCGAGGGGCAGTGCCGGGTGGCGGATGCCGAGAACGAGGCTTCTGAGCTCAGAGCTCAGGTGAAGAAGCTGGAGGAAGATTTGGGGAAGATAATGGCCGCCAAGGGCAAGTCGGATTGGGCGGCCTCGGACGCGAAATCGAGCCTCTCCGCCTTGTCAAGCGCCAAGAAGCAGTTGGAAGATCAGTGGGGTAGAGAGCGTTCTCAACTCCGAGCTGATCTTGAGGCATCGAGGAAGGAGGTTGCTGCCCTGCAGGCCAAGCTTCTCGAGAAGGAGCAAGAGGTCGACGCTTTCAAATCTCGGGTCATCGCCAAGATGGAAAGGGTGGGGAGAGCGATAAAGGACATCGTTACGGCCGACGGTGCGTCGTCTTCCTAAATTTTGGGAATCGTTACTTTTGTAAGACTGCTGCTCGCGAGCGAGACATGTGTAATTTTTTTTGGTACTTAAGTCATATGTAATTTTTTCTGAATTTAATGAAGGGGATTTTTGCAACAGACGCCGAGTGAGAGCGTTTACTTCCTCCCCCTGATTCCAGGTCGACACCCGGGAACCTTGTTGGACGGCCGACACGGCCCCGTCACCGAGGACGAGACTGGCGGGAGAATGACTTTCCGTATATGATCGCGATGAGTAATTGTGTGTAATGTGTAATTGTATACAGTTTAGCTCCGAGCGCACAACGGATTGTTAAATAACACCGTTGTGCGCGACGAGCAAAACTCGGTAATTGTAGAAAGCGTTGCTTAGCGCAAACAACTTTCATTTCTGTTGCAAGTTGTGCACGCTGAGCAATTATGTGGGATGATTAATTAGTGTCCAGGGGTAAAAGGAAGCAGGTATAAACAAAAGTAGCACTTCTACTAAATAAAGGTCAACAGACGATTTCTCGTGAATATACAGAATAATCTTGTACCTCGTGTATTTATTGTATGTATTACACAGATGCTGTTCCCAAATAAAGATCCTCTGACGTGCGGAGCGATGTGAGCATAATCGTTGGCCTCGATCAAAATTTATAAACGCGCACAACGTTCACGCCGTTTGCCAGTTGTGCGCGGTGTGTAAATCTTTGTATATTACTTTTCACTAATTTTTCCCATTAAAATTCATTGTTGGAATTTGATTCAAGCAAGCATCAATGTATATATCACTAATCACAAGTTTGTAATGGGCTGCAAATGTATCACATTAAATGACATTGTATTAAGGTCTGTGTAATGGGCTGCAAATGTATCACATTAAATGACATTATATTGAGGTCTGAATTCCAACATACTACAACATTTATGCATTCCAATGAACATAACACTCCATCTCCGCCGTTCTCTTGTTCGCTGCATCTTCTGCTTTATACTTCTTTGACTCAAGGAACATCCTTTCAATCTCCTTCTGGGTCTACGTGGCACTTATCGTTAGTGATAGTGATCTTATTTTCTGCACACATACTTTCCTCTGTAGAGGCATTCAAGATACCGTCGGCATCTATCTCAAGGCAAACCATGACACTTCGAACACCCTTTGGGAGCAGGAGGGATACCAGCAAGTACAAACTCCCCTAGAAAAAGATAGAATAAAAAAGTAAATATAATTAGACTTAGATAGATATAAGATAGAACAGTTGTTATCATCAAGCAGTTATGTATGCAATGATTCTGAACGGAACTTACGAAGGGTCTAAGAATTTTTGCAAGTTTGCATGGACGAGAATGAAGCTGTAATGATTGCAAGAACATGCGAAGAGAAGCAAAAGAACATCTTCGCGACGAGAATGAAGCTGTAATGAAGAAGAACAGATCATGCGAAGAGGAGCAAAAGAACATCTTTGTCGCCATATAAAGGTGATGTATACAATTTCTGCATCACGGCACTTGCCGCTAGTATATTGGCCATCTTTGTGTGCTGTAGACGACGCACTCATGAACAACAACAAAATTACAAATTTGAAGAAAAAACAATGTATTAGAAGAATCAGAGAGAATCAGATAAAGGAACTATAATCACCTGGGGTAGTGGTTGATGAGGTCTGGTGGGTACGGAAACCATATACAGACGAGTTGGACTGACCAAGTACGAGGATGGAAACACCGTAGAGTAACAGTTCGTGCTCGTGAATATATGGCAGATGGATACCAGCCAGACGTTGTTCCAACTAGTATCCGAGTGCGGTGGTGCGCGAAGAGAAAAATTGCTTGAAGGTAGACCTTTTTATACTCAACGCGCACAACGGCAAAAAAAACATCTGGTTTCGATTACCAAAAGAGAAAAATCTAAATACATCGATACTCTTGCGGTGCATGTCCAAGTTTTTCCAAAAAAAACATACATCATCATAGCAGAAGACAGTAACTGTGACAAATCACAGTATAGTTAATATTTTTGCTTAGTGGACACAAAGGTCACTACTTTTGGACGTAGGGCGGGCTGATTAACTTTGAGCAATGGAATACAGTTTTGCTCATACGACAAGTTCTCATGCCGTGACCGTGTCTCCTGGGGATATTGCAGTTATGAGCAGCTCCAATAGAGATTCTTCACATTTTTGCACTGGTATGAAATGCAATAATGGCACGCGTAAGAAATTCTTCTGTGCATGGAAACAAATGAGGATGCACAGTTTCAGAGAAGATTGCGCAGTTTGAGAGCCGATACCTTGGTGGCACCTTCAGGCTGATGGCAATGTGAAGCATTCGAAAACATCGTGTGCTTCTTCTGAAGGAGCCAACACCATCGTTGATGATATCTGAAGTAGCAGACTCCATCTTTGATGCCTATATAAATGTGACGAATTCAATTTCAGCAACACGGCAATTGCCGCAAGTTTATTGGCTAGCTTTGTGTGTCGGAGACGAAGCATTGATTCAGTAGTAAGAACAAAAATTTAGCATGTATATGAAAATATAGTGTATAGGTATAACCATATAGAACACTATCATCGAGAGGAGTAGTGGTTGACGATGTCTAGAGGGAAGTGAATCACTTTATATAGACGAATTGGACTGGGTATGGTCCGCATGGATGAGGCTGAGACTACAGTTGGGTTACTGTGGGCTACAGAAATTGACGCTAACAAAATTGATTGCCTCTAAGAAAATTGCTCGCAAAACGGGTAAAAATATGGCAGTTGTGCGAGTTGAGCAAATTATTTATGTTTATACAATATTACTCATAAATCCATTTATAGCGATGTGAACGCCCCAAATCAAACAGCGTGACCCATGAGTATCAACACTTAAATGTCCGTACACCTTATTCTGTACACCCATCCATTTATATCTTATTCTGTAAACAGTAAGATATGTGTTTCTTATCACTAAAATGTCTGTACACCCATCAGTCTGAATATTATTTAATTCTCCCCCAATTTTGTGTTTTCTTTATTATTGGGATTTTTTATTGAACGTTGTGCGCGCTGCTGTAATTAATTATGGGAATTTTGTATAGAACGTTGTGCGCGCAGAGTAATTATTCGTTACGACTGTTTTGCTCAACGCGCACAGCTGGGTGTATTTTGATCCGATGTGCGCGTTGTATTATATTTTATAAATGTATACCTTTTTAAATACCCCGCACAATCCGCACTAAGACGCAAATTTAAACAAATCAAAGAAATGTGAATATTTTTGCTATCTTATTCTGTAAACTGTCGGATATGTGTTGTCTTATCACGTAAATGTCTATATACCCATCAATCAACTGCTCCGCATTTTATTTGCATCAATTTTGATTTTTTAACTGGCATGTCAGTCTCAACATTAATTAATTCTCCACCTAATTTTGTGTTTTCTTTATTATTGGGATTTTTTATTCAACGTTGTGCGCGCTGAAGATATTAATTATGGGGATTAATATTGAACGTTGTGCGCGCTTGGTAATTATTGGTTACGACCGTTTTTCTCAACGCGCACAGCCGGGTGTATTTTGATTCGTTGTGTGCGCTGTATTATATATCCAAAATGTTTACAATTTAAAAACCCAGCACGGTGCGCACTAAAACTAAAATTTTAACAAATCAAAGAAATGTGAATATTTTTGCAGTCTTATTCTGTAAACTATCAGATATGTGTTGTCAAATCACTTAAATTTCCTTACACCCATCAATCAAACTGCTGCCATTATATTTGCATCAATTATAATTTTTTTTTCTTTCTTGTCAGTATGAACAGTAATTAATCTACAAAAATTTTGTGTTTCTTCTTTATTATTGGGATTTTTAATT
>JAULAV010006831.1:0-10280 GCA_030789695.1 Scilla litardierei | reverse complement strand
TCGGCCAGTGGCCATGGCCGGCGCCCTTGTTGGGAGCAACGATCTATGAACTTCGTGTTTGATGATGACAAACGCGTGTGAACGTTTTAACGTGTGTGTTAAGTGTTTCAGGAACGGCGAACATGCGACAAATTCACAGACGGCCTTGGTCAATGTGCGAAGGAGAAAGGGAGTGAACCTAGCTTGAGTCGACGCATATCTATTGGAAGTTTTGTTTGAGGCAACAAAAAAGATTCATATGCACTAGCCGAACCAATCATCAATTCGGCCAAAACAAAACAAACCCTAAGTCCATCTCAGCCGCACCTTTCATATATAAAGCCTCTCAACAAAAAAAAATAGGAAAACAGAGAGAAAAAGGTCAGCCGCATCTTTTCGTGTGCAGAGAAATTTATCAAAAAATTCCTTAGTGCCGCATGCTTCATCCTTTTGAAAAATTCACCAGGCTTCTGATTTTTTTTTCAAATTGAAAGTTCAAGAGAAGAGCCGCACTTAGTCTTTAAAAAAAATTATTTTTAAAGGAACACATTTTTTGTTTTTTGAATAACTTAGTGCGTTTGTTGTTTTGTTGGTTCACTGTTAAAAACTCCAAACAAAAGGGGATCTCCTTCATATATTATTTTGTTTTGGCTTTGAAATTTCGAAGCACAGTTGTTGTTTAAGAGCCACATGACCTTTTGATCCGTTCTCTTTGAGAAGATAACACAGGCCGAAGTTCTTTTTTTTTGTTGTTGATTCTCTGCCTGCTTGCATCAATTCCCAGGCCATCTCTCATCTTTGGGCAATCAAATAAAAATAAAAAGAGGTCTGTTGATATCTTTTGTGTGTGTTTTTGTATGGCAGCCGAAACATTTTGATCCCCTTAAAATCACAAGAGGAGCACAAAGAGCCGAAACCTTTGAGGAGGTTGTTGCTTTTCAAGATCTGCATCAAAAATGTTGTAACTTTCCGAAGGCGATCAAAAGGTGAGGTGCCGCAAGTTGCAATATTGGGTGAAGGCTACAAGTTTCAACCTTTGGTGGAAAGCGCAAGTTTTAACAAGAGGGGAGCCGAACTATTGAGGGAACATCAGAGACTACTACATGTCAGATTGCATCTGACCACGCGCTGAACGACAGAGACATCGACACCGTCACAACTGAGCAATTCTAAACTCATACTTTATTATATTTTGTGATATTGGTGTTGTAATCTTTGTAGAACAATTTATTATCTTTTGGGGACTTGGCTAGTTGGGACTAGCCAAGAGAGAGAGAGAGAGGCTTTACTAGTATTGTTATTGTTTGGGCACTTTGGTGAGTGCAGGTGCTGAGAGCCAGGTGAGTGTAGGGTTGGTGCCCTAGCTACATGTTATACCAGTTAACTCTAATAATCTAGTATTGCTTTTGGGGCTGGATGTAGGTCATGGGTGCGACCGAACCAGGGTATATCGCCTGTGCATGCTGTGACTATTTTTCTATACTCTGCATCTGGTTGCTTTAACTGCGTGTAATTTCTCGTGGGTTGCACGAGAATTTTTATAAGCCTATTCACCCCCCCCCCCCCCTCTAGGCTTAGATCCAGATCCAACAAGTGGTATCAGAGCCAAGTTTAGCGGATCTAGCCTAGTTGATCATGTCTATAAATATGTCTGATTCTGCTTTTGCTGAGGGTCAGTCTATTTCTCGTCCCCCCAAGTTTAATGGTGTTGACTTTGCCTATTGGAAAACTAGGATGAGGATTTATTTAGCTGCTGTTGATTATGATGTATGGAGTATTGTAGAAAAAGGCTATAAACCTCCCACTATTAATGTCGCTAATAATGAAATGATAAAACCAGAAGATAAGTGGGATGACTTTGATAAGAAGCGTTTTTCATTGAATAACAAAGCTATGAATGCATTAATCTGTGCTTTAGATAAAGCTGAGTTTAACCGTATATCTCAATGTCAAACTGCGCAGGAAATTTGGCATACTCTAGAGGTGACTCATGAAGGTACATCGCAGGTTAAGGAGTCCAGACTTGCGCTACTCAGCACTGAATATGAAAGCTTCCGCATGCTTCCATCAGAGTCAATTAAAGAGATGTTTGCGAGGTTCACAGACATCGTTTACAAATCTACCTCTCTTGGAAAGCCGTACTCGAGTCTGGAGCAGATCAGAAAAATCTTAAGAGCATTGCCTAGCTCCTTCCGTCCTAAAATTACAGCTATTCAGGAAGCACGGGATTTATCGCAGATGAAAGTGGAGGATCTGATAGGGAACTTGATGTCCCACGAGCTGGAGCTGCAAAGCATTGAACTGAGAAAGAAAGATGAATTGAAGACTTCAAAGGCAATAGCCCTTCAGGCTAAGGAGGATGAAGATGGAGATGAAGAGGAGGCCTTTTTGGTGAGAAGCTTCAAGAAATATATCAGAACTGGCAACGGGAGATCAGAGATGATAAAAAGGTTTAATCGCTCTAAATTTAATTCTAATAATAAATCTTTTGAGCAGAATACTACTGATCCGGTTACATGTTTTAAATGTAAAAAGCAGGGACATTTTATGAAGCAATGCCCTCAAGGAAAGAATAACGTTGCGGAACAAAATGGAAAATCTTTGGTGCTCACATGGGATATGGACAGCGAGGATGAATCTCAAGAGGAAGTTGCACATTCCTCTCTTTGTCTGATGGGAGAACTAGATCAGGTAAAATCTTTAACAAAAGCTCAACTTGTGACTACTTTTAAAGAAATGCAAGATGAAATTGAAAGGTTGGAATCAACTGTTGAGTTACTTGAATCCCATGTAGAGAAGTTAAAAAATGCTAATTTTGAATTGCAACAAGACAATTATAATATGTCTTTAGAAGTTGATGAGATTAAAGAGAAGCTTGTTGCATGTGATTCTACTATTAACTCTTTGAAAAAGGGAAAATCTTGCATGCCTACTGAAACTGAGTGTCTGAATTGCTCTACTTTACTTAAAGATATTAGCATGTTTAAACTAAATATGATTAAGCTAGAAGTGGAAAATGAATCGCTAAATGAGAAAATTTGCATGCTAATAAATGAAAACAAAGAGCTAGAAAGAAGATGGCTAATCTGAAAAAGAGTGAGGAAGAGAACAAGAAGGCCTTCATTAGTAAATGTACCATGCTCGTTAATGAGAACATGTTTTTAAAGTCTAAAATATCTGATCTTGAATTGTCTATTAAAAAATTTGGTGTTGGAAAACATTCACTAGACATTATTCTAGGTAATCAGATACACGGAAATAACAGGCGTGGCTTGGGATATGGAAATAAAATTGATGAGAGGCCTAAAATTTATAGAAAGAATCAAAAAGAAACTGGCGTAGGAAGAAGCATGTTTGCTAAATGTTATACATGTGGTGGTGTTGGTCATGCTTATTATAATTGCAAGTATAGGAATACCAACATCAAATTTAAGCAAATTTGGGTTCCAAAAAATAAAGTGACTAACACTAGTGGACCTATTTGGATTCCTAGGTCACACATATCATGCTCTTCTTATGTGTAGGTACATGGCACGGCTAAGGAACAAAAGTGTGAGTGGTACTTAGACTCTGGCTGCTCAAGACACATGACAGGTGAAAGAGAAAAGTTCCTTAGCCTTACAAAGCATGAAGGAGGAAGTGTTACTTTAGGGGACAATGGAAAGTGCAAGGTAATTGGTAAAGGTGTTGTAGGTAACGACACCTTTCGGCTTACAGATGTCCTATTGGTTGAAAAGTTGAAACATAACCTCATTTCTATCAGTCAGCTGTGTGACAAAGGTATGAAAGTTGAATTTGATGAAAAACTTTGTAGAATCATTGATAGATCTACAGGTGACATTATTATTACTGCAAATAGAAAGAATAATGTGTATACTCTTATGATTGAAGAACTAACTGTTTCTAAATGCTTGCTTGTAGGTGAAGAAGAGGCCACACTATGGCATAGACGATTAGCACATGCAAGCATGGGATTGATAAAGAAGCTCGAAAGCAAAAATTTGGTAAGAGGACTACCGCATCAGACATATGAGAATGGTAAGTTGTGCGTGGCATGCACCAAAGGTAAGAAAACTAGATCTACTTTCTCTAGCATCAATGAAATTGCCACCACACGTATATTGGAATTAGTGCACATGGATTTATTTGGTCCAACAGACATTGCTAGCCTAGGAGGTAAAAGGTATTGTTTAGTATTGGTGGATGACTTCTCTAGATATACATGGGTATACTTCCTAGCCAAAAAATCAGACTCATTTGACCATTTTCAAAACTTTTGCATACAAGTTTCTAATGAGAAAAATTCTTCCATTGTAAAAATTAGAAGCGATCATCGAGGTGAGTTTGAAAATGCTATTTTTGAAAAATTTTGTTTTGAAAAAGGAATTTTACATGAATTCTCTTCTCCTAGAACACCTCAACAAAATGGGGTGGTCGAGAGAAAGAATCACACATTAAAAGAGATGGCTAGGAGTATGTTAAACGAATACAGCTTGCCTATGTCTTTTTGAGCTGAAGCCATTAATACGGCATGCCATGTATGCAACAGAGTTATGCTTAGACCTATACTAAATAAAACATCTTATGAACTATGGCATGGCAACACCCCGAAAGTTTCTTACTTCAGAGTTTTTGGATGCAGGTGCTTTATATTAAATACTGCAGATCAGCTTGGCACCTTTGAATCAAAATCAGATGAGGGAGTGTTCGTATGATATTCAGCAAGGAGCAGAGCATACATGATTTATAATAAACGCACACTTGCAATTGTTGAATCTATAAATGTAAAGTTTGATGAATCTGATATAAATTCTTTGGATTGCAGGCAGAACATTGAAGAGGAAAATGTAGAACAACAAGGCATTCCAAAAGTTAATGAGGAGCAACCTGAAATACAGAAAGAAGCTGAAACTGATTCGACAGAAATACAAGATGAAGCAGTTACCAGAGGAGAGTTGAGATTCACTCCAAACCACCCACCAGACTTAATCCTAGGTGAGCCTACGGCAGGTATTCGCACACGTTCCTCTTTTAGAGATCTTTGCGCTCTATGTATTTATGGTGACTTTATTTCTGTAATATAGCCTAAGACTATAGATATTGCTTTAGAAGAGGAAAGTTGGGTTTTGGCCATGCAAGAGGAATTAAATCAATTTGTCAGGAATAATGTCTGGAAACTAGTACCTAGACCCACTGATTATCCTGTAGTTGGTACTAAATGGGTGTTTAAGAATAAGCATGATGAATATGGTAATGTTATTAGAAACAAGGCTAGGTTGGTAGCTAAAGGGTATAATCAAATTGAAGGGATTGATGTGGATGAGACTTTTGCACCAGTTGCTAGGCTTGAGTCCATTAGAATCTTGCTAGCTTTTGCAAGTTATAAAGGGCTCAAACTGAAACAAATGGATGTAAAAAGCGCTTTTCTTAATGGCTACCTAAAAGAAGAGGTATTTGTTGAGCAACCCCCAGGTTTTGAAAGCCATAATTTTCCAAACCACGTTTATAAATTGGAAAAAGCTTTGTATGGTCTTAAGCAAGCTCCACGAGCTTGGTATGACCGTCTAAGCACATATTTGTTGGAAAATAATTTTAAAAAGGGGGGTGCTGACAATACACTATTCTTGATGCATGAATCTGAAGACTTTCTCATTGTGCAAATTTATGTTGATGACATTATTTATGGTGCTACTAACGATCTTCTATGTCAAAAGTTTGAGAAAGTCATGCAGGATCAGTTTGAGATGAGCCTTGTGGGAGAGCTGAAATATTTTCTGGGGTTCCAAGTAAAGCAAGGAAAGGAAGGCATCTTTCTATCTCAAACCAAATACATCAAGGAGCTTCTGAAAAAGTTTGGGATGGAGAAGTCTAAAGGAATTGGAACGCCGATGTGTCCTAACACAAAAATGGACAGAGATGAACAAGGAGTTGCAGTGGACCAAAAGCTATATCGAGGTATGATTGGTTCTTTATTGTACTTGACTGCATCTAGGCCTGATATAATGTTTGCTGTATGTTTGTGTGCACGATTTCAATCAAACCCAAAAGAATCTCATTTGAAAGCCATTAAAAGGATCTTTAGGTACCTAATCAGTACACCTACTTTAGGCCTTTGGTATCCTTCTAGTGGTAACTTTGATTTCGTGGGTTATTCTGATGCTGATTATGCGGGTAGTTTAACTGATAGAAAGAGCACTAGTGGCACTTGTTTTATGCTAGGACACTCTTTAGTTTCATGGTCTAGTCGTAAGAAAAATAGTGTTGCATTATCCACTACTGAAGCAGTGTATATTGCCCTCGGCAGTTGCTGTGCTCAAGTATTGTGGATGATGCAAACATTATCTGACTACGGACTAGCTCTTAAAAGAGTTCCTCTTCGATGTGATAGCAAGAGTGCCATAGATCTTTCTAATAATCCCGTACACCACTCTCGTACTAAACATATTGACGTAAGACACAATTTTCTTAGAGATCACCTCACTAAAGAGGATGTGTCTGTGGAGTTTGTTCCTACGGAATCTCAACTTGCAGATATATTCACCAAACCTTTGGTTGAGGCTCGTTTTTGTCGTCTTCGTCTTGAGCTTGGTATTATTGATAAAACTTAGTACGAGACTTCGTTTTTTTGTATGCTTGAACTTTTTTTCTTATTTGTGTGCTCGCAGTTGCATTGTTATGTGTGCATGATTTGTTTTATTTGTGTGATTGCATCTCATGTTTGCTTTAATATCTCATGCATTCAAAAAAATTTGAATTAAAAAAAACAAAAACAAAAAAATTTGAAAACAAAAAAAACAAAAAAATTGGTGCTTCAATGTGTATCTTTCTCTTTGATTCATTAAAAGAAGTATTCATGAATGATTTTCATATCTATGTAGAAATTGTTGTATTATTTCTTTTGCTACATGCGCGTGTCCATCTTTCTAAATATTCATGGAATGTTCAATGACTGAAAATAACTTGATTTCTACACCACCTACTTCACTTCCACATATATTATTATTGTTGCACATTTGGAGATATCGTTTTTGAAATTGGAAATGTGAATGTAGGAGGAAAACTTAACTGATAATCTACGGGATATGATATACCTTGCCATGGATAAAAATTGAGCATTCAAAATGTCACTACAAGTATAAAAAAATTGAAAAAGAAAATACATGCTCTGTATGAAAAATAGATACAATCCTTGGCAACGGTATTACCCACGAGTATCCAACATAAGCTTTATGGGTAAACTTTAGCGTTGGTGTATTTACTCGTCAAGCAATGCCACCCCCACATCTAAGAGTCCTTATAGGCTATGTTTTTGGGGTGTGGTACCTTGAACTCATTTTTAATGAGGTGGGAAAAATCAATCCTAGGTGATAGAACGTTATATGGAAAATGTGGGTCGGTTTTGGTTGCCTTTCTTAAATGATTCTCCCTATGTGCTTCAATTTTAATCATCGCACATACCCGTTGGTGTTGAAGTCGTAGTTGTTTAATTTCCTTGGATTTTGCCTTGATTATTCTATGATAAGTTTGCATGCGTTTGTTGGTAATGGTTAATAATACTCTCTTTTTGCATGATATATGATTTTGACTTCCTGGTATGACTTTTGATGATAACAAAGGGGGAGAAAAATTTGGGAAGATTTGGTATTTACTTGGCTCGTGAAAATAAGATTGTTTGATTAAGGGGGAGCATAATGAATATTGGGGAAGCACAAAAATAGGGGGAGCATGCTTAATTGCTAAACTTTACACATTATTGTTCGCACATCATTAATAGGGGGAGCATGCTTAATTGCTAAACTTTACACATTATTGTTCGCACATCATTTCTTCTTATTGCATGTCACCCACTATCGCCACACTATCACATACACTATTTGGAATTTCATTGCTCAGATCTTATACTTGGTTTGTCATCATCAAAAGGGGGAGATTGTTGGGAGCAACGATCTATGAACTTCGTGTTTGATGATGACAAACGCGTGTGAACGTTTTAACGTGTGTGTTAAGTGTTTCAGGAACGGCGAACATGCGACAAATTCACAGACGGCCTTGGTCAATGTGCGAAGGAGAAAGGGAGTGAACCTAGCTTGAGTCGACGCATATCTATTGGAAGTTTTGTTTGAGGCAACAAAAAAGATTCATATGCACTAGCCGAACCAATCATCAATTCGGCCAAAACAAAACAAACCCTAAGTCCATCTCAGCCGCACCTTTCATATATAAAGCCTCTCAACAAAAAAAATAGGAAAACAGAGAGAAAAAGGTCAGCCGCATCTTTTCGTGTGCAGAGAAATTTATCAAAAAATTCCTTAGTGCCGCATGCTTCATCCTTTTGAAAAATTCACCAGGCTGCTGATTTTTTTTTCAAATTGAAAGTTCAAGAGAAGAGCCGCACTTAGTCTTTAAAAAAAATTATTTTTAAAGGAACACATTTTTTGTTTTTTGAATAACTTAGTGCGTTTGTTGTTTTGTTGGTTCACTGTTGAAAACTCCAAACAAAAGGGGATCTCCTTCATATATTATTTTGTTTTGGCTTTGAAATTTCGAAGCACAATTGTTGTTTAAGAGCCACATGACCTTTTGATCCGTTCTCTTTGAGAAGATAACACAGGCCGAAGTTCTTTTTTTTGTTGTTGATTCTCTGCCTGCTTGCATCAATTCCCAGGCCATCTCTCATCTTTGGGCAATCAAATAAAAATAAAAAGAGGTCTGTTGATATCTTTTGTGTGTGTTTTTGTATGGCAGCCGAAACATTTTGATCCCCTTAAAATCACAAGAGGAGCACAGAGAGCCGAAACCTTTGAGGAGGTTGTTGCTTTTCAAGATCTGCATCAAAAATGTTGTAACTTTCCGAAGGCGATCAAAAGGTGAGGTGTCGCAAGTTTCAATATTGGGTGAAGGCTACAAGTTTCAACCTTTGGTGGAAAGCGCAAGTTTTAACAAGAGGGGAGCCGAACTATTGAGGGAACATCAGAGACTACTACATGTCAGATTGCATCTGACCACGCGCTGAACGACAGAGACATCGACACCGTCACAACTGAGCAATTCTAAACTCATACTTTATTATATTTTGTGATATTGGTGTTGTAATCTTTGTAGAACAATTTATTATCTTTTGGGGACTTGGCTAGTTGGGACTAGCCAAGAGAGAGAGAGAGAGAGAGAGAGAGAGAGAGAGAGAGGCTTTATTAGTATTGTTATTGTTTGGGCACTTTGGTGAGTGCAGGTGCTGAGAGCCAGGTGAGTGTAGGGTTGGTGCCCTAGCTACAGGTTGTACCAGTTAACTCTAATAATCTAGTATTGCTTTTGGGGCTGGATGTAGGTCGTGGGTGCGACCGAACCAGGGTATATCGCATGTGCATGCTGTGACTGTTTTTCTATACTCTGCATCTGGTTGCTATAACTGCGTGTAATTTCTCGTGGGTTGCACGAGAATTTTTATAAGCCTATTCCCCCCCCCCCCTCTAGGCTTAGATCCAGATCCAACAGCCCTGGCCTCTGCCAGGGCCGGCCCTGGCCGAGGGGCCATGGTCCCTGGCCGGCCAAGGCAGAGGCCCTGGCCGGCCAGTCTTATGCCCTTGGCCGGTGTTGGCCGGCCCCGGTCAGGGCAGAGGCCCTTGACCGAGGGAATGGGGCCATTGCCGAGTCTTGATTGTCCAAATTTTTGGAGATGTGGCTTACGTGACCGAAAGGGGGGGCATGCATGGCAGTGGCTTGCATGGACAACCCCTATGGGTCCGACGGCAATTCTCTGCGGCAAATTCCCCTGAAGGAGGGAACGCTTGGATCCATACAGGAACCGGCGACGGTGGCTTGCAGAGAAATCCCCACAAGGGGGATCCGGCCTTGGCACGGCTGCGGCTCTACCCCGGCAAATGGCCAGGGATTGCCGAATATTTCGCTAGTATCATAAGGGTACTAAGTCGAAATATACAATTTTGAAAAATACGTTTTCATACGTTTTGAAAAATATGTTTTTAAAAACGCTTTTCCGCTGCAAAGTACTATAAGAGTACTAACATTTGATAAAGTGATGGGGAAATATTGAAAGTTACTTTAGATGGTGATTGAAAACGTAGTGACCTTTCTGATTCTAGAGTAACATTTTCAATATTTTTTGAAAGTAACTTATCAAATTGTAAATATCATTCCAATTGGGAGTTGAAATTAGAACTATCCAAATGGGATATTCTATTCTCATTTCAAGTGGGAATTGTATTTATTTTAAGAATTTTCAATGCAATGTTTTTGATCAAACCTTCGGTTTTTGTGTCTTTTGCAGCATTTTAAAAGTAAAA
>JAULAV010006827.1:0-68011 GCA_030789695.1 Scilla litardierei | reverse complement strand
TTGATATAGGATTTGGTAGAAGTAAATCTTTGATAATTGATTTAATCAAATCCCAAATTGATTCCATCTCCCTTCATGTTGACCAAGTCAAATTGCTTTATGTATAGCTCTTTGACCAAGTCCATTAGCTCTGTGGATAGTAATTCCTCCAACACATTGACTTAGTCATCTCTTCAAGAATTACCGCTTTGCCAATCCTAAAAACACACTTAACACACACGTTAAATAGTTCTCACACGTTTGTCATCATCAAACTAAAGATCCTAGATTGGTGCGTCCAATAAAATGCCATTCTGTATGCTCGGCCCGAGTCAGCTCTGCTCGGTCGAGCAGCCAACTGACTCGGCTGCCATGAGATCTGCTTGGCTTAAGTAGGATGTCGCTTGAGGTCGGAGATAGGAGCTGATCGACCGACCATGGGTGCTCGGTCCGAGCAGCCTGCGTATCAGTTCTCTTCCTTCATCTTGCATCTGCACGACCGAGCAACTGCTCTGCTCGGTCGAGTCACCTGGGAAAATAATTGCTGAAGCTCCTACAGCTTCTCCTCTCTTCTTGCTCTCTCCTCCACTCCTCACATGGATTTCAAAACTCGACGAACTCCTGTAGAGCTTCACCAACAGGCTCACAGGCGTGCCAAATGTGTCCATATCCAAAATGGGTCCCAAATCGCTCCAAAATCCCTGAAAATCCATAAAACTCTACGAAACTCGAATATAGCGCTAGAATTGCAATATCGTAGAAAAATACGGGATTTGAATGCGAATATGGCATGAAATGCGATGTCATAATGCTATGAAAAGATGTAAAATATCGACATATCAAAATCCCCCAAGCTTACATCTTACTCGTCCTCAAGGAAGACGAATACTAGGTACGCTGGGAGATAAACAAAAGAAAATAAAAGAGAATGGAAATGGAGGGTGCTAAGATTGTTCAATCAGATCTCAAGCCTCAGCAGAATATCACGATGCTCCAAATGGTAAAAACACATGCTATTGTTATTTTCAAGTTTTACCAATCATATGTCTAGCATGCAATAGAGACAAAAAATAGGGATCTCCTAAAATAATGCCATTAACTCATATCAATCTCATGCAGTCCATAGTCTAGTATAAAAAGAGTTGGCAATGCACTTTTCAATCAATAGATACAATTAGAGCATATAGAAATCACACCAGCATGCAATAGAGAATGGAAAGAATCATGCTATTCAAAAATTCATTTCGAATCATGAAAAATCTCCAAAAACTAAAGTATATCGTAAAGTTCAAGCATTATCTAATCTCCCCGTTATGCACCATCTCCACTCTAATGGTATACTCACTCATATGATCAGTTGGTTCACCCTCCCAAGCTTAGCTTGAGGCGTCGCATCTTGGGATATGATATGGAATTTTTTGTCTTTTTCCTAGTATATGTGATAGCTTCTAATAAAAGGATACAAAGCGATTTTCTTTCTTTCTTTTCTTTCTTTTTCTTTTCTTTCTCACTTTTTCACACACACACACACACACACACACACACACACACACACACACACACATATATATATTCTTTTTCTTTTTTAAATAGAAGCTATATTTTTTCTTTTTGGGATTTTTGGGAAGTGAGATACGGTAAGAGTAGCTGCGGGGGTGAAACCAACTGATATGTAGAGAATCATAAAGATATATGGAGAAGGAAAATAATGAATCACTCGGTTCACTCATAAGAGGTGCACAACGGTTCAGTATGATAATACTCTAACTAAACTCATAACTAGCATGGATATTTTCATTCATCTAGACGAATACTGAAAAGCATGCAGTAATAAGCACAATAATATCAAGCATGCAAACAGAAGTGGATAAGATAGAAAGCAGATGCTCCAAGGGTTCTAGTGATGCGTGAACCTAGGTGCATTACCCAACTAAGCACATAGTAGATACTATTTCATGCATTTGATTTTCAATTCATAACAGGCATTAATTTAGAGAGATCATCAAAAGAAAATGCACGCATATAGGAAGTAAACCTGAAACTACCCTAAATAGCATGTCATCAAATAATAAGCATCGTGAGTAACTACTAGGGGCTACGAGAAGTATCATCATGCAGAACAACCTTAGCAAAAAGAAAAAGGGTGGAGAAAATAGGAAAATGAGAACAGGGATGCATGCATGGCAAAAAGAAAAACATGGTGCTAAATGAGAAAAATTATTAAAAGGTGGAAAATGAGTGGAAAAGTAAACTAAAAAGCTGAAAAAGAAGAAAAATATAAAAGAAAAATAAAAAATAAAGCGTCAGCGCTCATCCCCCAAGCTAACCCAGCAGTGTCCTCACTGCTGAGAAAACGCTAGTATGCGGGAGATGATGCTAGAAAGGGTGTGTGGGTGGTGGATAGAAAATGAATGAAAAGTAAAACTGTACAGAAAAAAAATAAGACCTGATATGATGCAAATCTGAAAAGATGATGCATATGCAAGAGATGATGTATGGTGGGTCCTCCCCAAAGCTATGTAAGATCAGGGCCCCGAAGAGACAGATGGGCACGATGATGTATGAGGGATGCAAACAGTGGAAAGGGAACAACATCAAGCAGATGCACCACCGTCTGTGGGTGGTGATGGGTCCCGCTGCTGTGGACCAGGTAATGTGGGTGGTGAATATAAGACCAAAGAAGTAGTGGGCTGGACTGTGGTGAACGACTCAGGTGTGAAAGAAGCAGGCTCTACAGAAGCCTGAGAATGTGGAGCACTAAGCGGTGCAACGGTAGTCACAGTGGCTGGCCGGGGTGTAGGGGCACGAGCGAGGATCACGGGTGGTGGGCCACGTATCTGAAGCAGGTTAATGATGGAGGCGATGTCTGCCTCGACTCTCTCATGATGTGTCGCTGTCGAGCATACGAAGACGTCGAAATCTCGTCGAAGGCGAGAAGTCGTGTCCTCTAACGCTGTCAGACGAGCGTTGGTGCTACGAGAGTCAAGGGGAGGGCGAGAAACGTGGCCGTGAGACATCACTCTAGTAAAACGGCCCCGTGGAGATAATCCACGGTGTTGAGGCTGGAATGTCGGAGAGGGTGTACTCGACGGAATCTCAGCAGCGGAGGTGTTCCGTGCGGTGTGGCTGAGATCAGGAGAGACAGTGGTGGAGATAGGGGTAGCATAGGACAGAGCAGTCGTTGACACAGAAGTGTGGACAGACGTTGAGACGCTCTCAGAAAGGACAGCTGATGCAAGGGACGAAGATGTGCCAGTGAGCGGAACATGGGACCCTAAGGAAATGGGCAGTGAGGCGATAAGGTCCTGAAGTGGCGGGAGAGTGGGAGCTGTGTCGTGCTCAGGAAAGTCTAGATCTGTAAGATCGGGAGCATACAAAATAACAGTGACCTCCGGCACAGGTATAGAAGAAACAGAGGAAGGGGCAACGTGTCAAGAGGTGGTGACAGTCCCCGATGTTCCGACGGAGGTGGAGGTGGAAGAGACAGATGTAGAAGAAGAGGTGCCTCTTGAGCGGGGTGGGTGTAAAGGTGGAGCTGGAAGGCTGACGACAAGGGCTGCTAGGTCATGATCCTCGTACTCGGGGGAACGGGGCACCCGGTCATTGGCATCGGCCTCGACGGGAGCTCCCGGTGGCTCGAGTACGTGGAGTGCAGGAAGTGGGTGGACCCTATCAATCATCCAGCTCAGCTGGACAGGTGCAAAATGGGTGAGGTGAAGGTCGGGAAGTACCATGTGGGGCGTGTGGTGGGTACCGATAAGATATGTCCAGTGACGGGCTCCATAAGGCCTGATGATGTGCATGTGCTCAAGCACACCAAGAGTCAAGAGTGTGGGGCCTGGAGGGGTCACTAGATCGTCTGGAAGATCCAAACCAAGCATCCGTGCAAAGATCATGAAAAATCCGACGCAGCAGATATCGGTCGAGTAGTGTGTGCGGACAGTCTGAATCAGGCGATGACACAGCCAGTGGGCTGCGTCAGAAAGTACGAAGGGGCAGAGGGAGCCATCCGGGTGGAAGTGCATTGGTCGGGTCATTCCCATCAGATGTGAAAGCTCGGGTATGGACATGGTCTTGACCTCTGGCCTGTAAAAGATGATCATGGCGAGGTGGCGCTGCGCATAACGAAGGCAGGGATGC
The DNA here is from genome assembly GCA_030789695.1 of Scilla litardierei. Lineage (NCBI taxonomy): Eukaryota > Viridiplantae > Streptophyta > Magnoliopsida > Asparagales > Asparagaceae > Scilla > Scilla litardierei. The sequence continues at coordinate 63,892 of JAULAV010006827.1, read as the reverse complement.
ACGATGCATGATGCCTTAGCCCGGCTCAGGCGGTAGTGGTCCAGACCTGAAATACGATACCAGAAAGCTGGTGCATCGAGTGCCAATGTCGTAGTCTGGGGAGAAGGCGGTTCGGGGGTCGTGGATGGCAGGGAAATGGAAGTGTGTGCGGATCATCTCGTGTGTGATCGTGAAGTCGTGATCCAAAAGACAGAAAGTGATGCCATCGTCCGCTGCGGTGCGGGCGATGGAGCTCAAGGCCTTCAAGGTGAGGTGTGTGTATGTGGGGACGTGGACAAGGTTCTAAATGGCGTGAGGCGTGGCGTGGCGGCGAGGTCAAGCCTTAAGACTTAGGAGCCTTGGCGGAGCCACGACGTTTTTCAAGGCATGGCTTAAAGCGGCAAGTGTATGTGTGTGTGTGTGTGTGTGTGTGTGTGTGTGGTGTGTGCGTGTGTGGAATAATGGGTATCATACATCATATGAGAGGGTGTCTCATATGCCCTCTCACGTAAAAGGGGTAAGTACGAGCCCATGTGGGCTTGTACTTGTTGTACTTGACCCCTTTATGTGAGAGGACATATGAGACACCCTCTCATATGGCGTATGATACCCAATAACCCCATATATATATATATATATATATATATATATATATATATATATATATATATATATATATATATAGGGTAAAATGCGCCTGAGCTCGTGCTCAGATGGGATTCCTGCGCTCGGCCCCTCCTGACCGTCCGATCCGATCAGCGATCATGGTAATATCTGACCTTTTTGTGCAATTACCAAAACGCCCTTTAAGCTCTTTTTAACGCGCCTCTGTACTAAATTACCTTTAACCCCTTTTGTACTAAAATACAATCGCCACCAATTCTTTTGCTCACTCCCGCGCAAAACGCAGAAGCTGGAGCAATCGCCACCAATTCTTTTGCTCACTCCCGCGCAAAACGCAGAAGCTGGAGTAGATCCCCAGGTTTACACAAGGTCTTCGATTTCAACAGCCCACGCCTAAGATCGCCCCCAAATCCAGGCCATCACACTCTCGTTGATTCCCCTGTTACTCTCCTCCATCGAGGTAAGGATCGTCATCCCTAATTTGTTGGACATCTCATATTGCTCAACGCAAACAACGGGATAAATTTTTGAAGGGTTTTGCGCGGGGAGTAATTTCCAACCTTTGGACGATTAGCCTGGAAATTCCTCTCCGCGCACAACGGGCTAAATTTTTGTCCCGTTTTGTGCGGTGAGTAATTTCCAAACTAGCGAAGTGTTGCGATGGAAATTACTATCCGCGCACAACCCTTCAAACATCGCACCCGTTGTGCGCGTTGAGCAATATGAGATGTCCATCAAAACTTGCCGAAGCAGCTCATATAGCACAACAACATGGAGCGAATGGCGTACATAATAGTGCCCATCGCGCAAAACGGTTGATATGTTTGATTTTTTGATGGATTTGATCCGGTCATCAAATATGATGGTAACAATTAGATCAGATTGAAAAAGAATAGATATAATACGCCAGGTTTTAACATGATTAGTAATAGTAGTGTGGTTTCAACTAACATGCTGATGATGATATACTGATACTTGGATAGACATGTATAGCAGTCATGCTGCGGCAATATTACTGATATTTTTACTTGTTTCTAATGTAGAAAATGAAAATCGAAGAGAGTGAACCCTATGTGCATGATCAGGAGATGCCAAATGAGATTGAAGCTGAAAATGACAGTGCAAACAGCGTATATCAAGAGGATAGGCATAGTGATAGTGAAAAAGGCAGCCCACATGTTGGAATGACATTTCAAACAGAAGAAGATGCGTATCAATTTTATAATACATATGCAGCAATGAAAGGTTTTGCAACCCGAAAGGGATCTACGGGAAAGGGAAAAGATGGCAATACCACGAGGAGGAAGTATACGTGCAACAAAGAAGGGTATAAAAGCTTAAAAGATAAGAGGGAGATAGGGAGGGACGTTAATCGAAGGAAAAACGAGAGAGAAGGCTGTATGGCTCGAATGACAGTTCATAAAATCACCGGAGGAGTATGGCGGATAAATTCCTTTAATGATGATCATAATCATGAGTTGATAAAAAGCCCAGCGAAGATCCAGATGCTACGGTCACATAAAAGATCGCAGATGGACGGAACATGTAGGAATTTAGTTGATCAGATGCGTGGCTGTGGAGTAGGACCTGCAAAGATTGCAAGGATTCTAAATGCCACGAGTAGTAGTAATGTCAATATTACTACGCAACAATGCATTGATCATGGGAGAGTAGAAAGAAAGAACAACATTGGGAAGGAATGCATTAGAGTAATAGAACAATTTATTAAAAGGCAAGCTACAGACTCTCAGTTCTATTATGCTATTGAGCATGATGAAGAGAATGTATGCAGGAGTATATTTTGGGCTGATGGAAGGGCGAGGACATCATACAGCCAGTTTGGAGATGTTGTTGTATTTGATGTCACTTATAAGACAAATAGATTCATGTTGCCTTTTGCACCTTTTACAGGTGTCAATCATCATAAACAGTCTATTTTATTTGGATGTGCTCTTCTTGCTGATGAGAAGGAAGAAACCTTTGTTTGGTTATTCGGACAGTGGTTAACATGTATGTGGGATAAAGCACCAGGAGCTATCATCACCGATCAAGACCCGGCAATATGCAATGCAATCAAAAGAGTTTTTCCAAATACAAAACACAGGTATTGCATATGGCATATCAGTCTGCACGAAGATGAGCATCTACGTTCATTGCGGTCTTCTTATAACCCTGAATTTGAAGAAGACTATGCAAACTGGTGTAAGAACAGTCAAAATGTTGAAGAAGCTGAGAATTGTTGGTGCATCTTAATGGAGAAGTACCAAACGGAATTTCAGGAGCCATTGACAGAAAAACAAAAAAATGAAATGAAAGCCTGGAAGTGGTTGCATACGATGCATGAGAAAGCACAGCATTGGATTAAGGCGTACCTACTGGATACTTTCTTTGCCGGTATGAATGTTAATACGATAGAGATTGGTGTAAAAATATATGATCAAAATAAACTCAGCACATGGTATTCATTTCTTGTTTTGTGTGTAGGCATGGCGTCCAGCCAAAGGAGTGAAAGCATGAACGCGTATTTTGATGGATACGTAAACTGTATGACTCCATTATACGAGTTCATTGATCAATATGATAAAGCCGTAAAATTTCAGCGAGACAAAGAGGAGAGAGAAGATACTTTTTGTATGCGGAACAAACCAGAATTTAGCGGCATGCATGAGTTAGAGGTTCATGCCGCAAAGGTATATACTAGAAACATATTTTCCATTTTTCAAAATCGTTTCAAAAATACTTTATACTGTCGGCACGAAAGGGTGAGCACGGATGGGGACACGAGCACGTATAGAGTAACTATGCGGATTGATGGAAAGAGCTACGTGCATAATGTTCAATGCAATATATCTAAGGGAATGTTCAGGTGTACGTGTGCAAGGGCGGTGACTGAAGGTTTGCTATGCACGCAAATTTTATATATGATGAAGCAAAAGTATGATATGCAAGCCATCCCTGAGAGATATATTTTACCCAGGTGGACTCTAAATGCAAGACATAGCATCATGAGTCTTGGGGCCTCGTCGACTAGCACAGTACACGGAGTGCGTCTAACTCAAATTACTCCACTTCAAGCCTGGAGACTTCGTTCATCATTCGATAAAGTCGTGGAGGCGGTAACAAGAGATCCCCTTCTGTTTGATGTCGTCTTTGGGTGGGCAAACAGTTTTTTGGACCAGCATAATATGACTAATAAAGCGCAAACTGCTTCTGGAGAGCCAAGATCACAGGTGGGGTCCAGTGCACCTATCAAACAAGAAGTGGGAGTAAATGATGTCATTATGCATGATCCTGCAAAAGCTAGAACTAAAGGCCGACCACGAGTGGCGTCAAGGATTCCGTCTGGAATACAAGTCTCACAAGAACAAAGTCAAACAAGAACAAGGACATGCAGTGTTTGTGCAGAAAAGGGTCATGACATGAGAACTTGTCGTATGAGCACAGCTGGTAGAAATAAGGTATATATGAGCACAGCTGGTTACTATTTTATATACTAGTATAAATTATTGTAACATCATTGCTCCATAATCTCTGTAGGAAAAATCTTCGCCCGATGACTTAACAAGGCTGTGATATGAAGGATGACATTTTTGTATCCTAAAGGCAACAATTTTGTATCAGCTTGGAAGAAATATACTACATGCATCTGTCACGGACATATCAGTGTAAATGGGTTGTAAGTAAACTGGTTCTCTTTAAAAATGGTCCTCGGAAAACGGCAGCCTCCTATATTTTTAGTCCAAAATGCAGCCATCGTGGAGTTGAATTAAGAGGGCTGGGGGTCCAAATTGAACATTAAAACAGTAAGTCTTGGTTATAAGCCTATGAGGATGATGCCTATCATTCGAGACCTATATCCGATGCTGCGGATTTCATATCTTATAATTTCTCTGTTGCTGCAGAACCTGACAAATGTCAAGAAAATTAATGGGATTAAGGAGTAAGAAGCAGAAGCAGTAGAGCTGAAGAGAATGAAGATTCAAGAGAATGAGGCATGTAGCTGTCCGCGATGAGTAATGGTGGGTAATTGTATACAGTTTAGCTCCGCGCGCACAACGTTTACAACTTTTACCAGTTGTGCGCGCTGATCAAAACTTGGTAATTTTACAGGCTTCCTAATAAGCGCACACAACGTTCAATAATGTTACGGATGTGCGCGCTGAGTAATATGGGTAATTGTAAGCAGTTAAGCCCCACGCGCACAACGGTTCATAACTTTGACGGTTATGATCGATGAGTAAATGTTGGTAATCGTAGACAGTTGTGCTCAGCTCGCACAACGTTGAATGCTGTTGCCGTTGGTGCGAGCTGAGTAATTGTGGGTACTTCAAGTTAGCATCATCCAATTTTGTAATGTGATGCAATTGCACCAAATTTAATGACATTGTATTAAGATCTGTATTCCAACATGCTACAACATTTATGCATTCAAATGTACATAACACAACAAAGTAGAAACTACATCTAAACATTTTGCAACATCACAGTTTTTGCCCGACTAAGCAATTAAAGCACTAGACTATACTAGGGATACAGGGATTCCCACCATGAAAAAAATTTAAAGTTTGTTGCCATTTATGAGCTGCTCCAGCAGCTGCATCAGCGTCACTTGCTTCATTGTATCTTGGCCATCCGTCCCCCTGTCTGCGTTGAAGAAGAATCAGTGATGAACACATAACAAAGCATAATTAAGTAAAAATATTGTACGGGTAGACTTAGAATAAGATAGAACATTTATTATCATCGAGCAGTGATGTCTGCAACGAAGTATCAAGGAGCATATACAAGCAGTGAAGAAACGGGTGTGCATGGAAGGTGATAGCTTCAATGACGACAAACAGAACATATGAAGGAGCAAAGAACATCTTCGAATCAATATATATGTGATGTATTCAATTTCTGCATCACGTCACTAGACGCTAGTATATTGTCCATCTTTGAGTGTTGAGGACGCAGCAGTGATGAAGGAAAAAATAGAATGTCGTAGAGAAAATATCATATAACTAGAATAAGATACAATAAGATAGAATAATATCATCAAGAAGTGTAGTGGTTGACGAGGGCTTGTGGGAAGGGAAGCCATTTATAGACGACTTTGGATGCCATTGGATGAGGATGAGACTACAGTAGAGTTACTGGGAGGCAACACAAGAGACCCCGTGAGTCTACAGCAAATTGCTTGTGATTATACAGAAGAATGCCCGTGAATCTACAGCAGATTGAGTTCCCAATAATGTATGACCGTGGTGGTGCGCGTTGAGCAAACAAAATAGCTCAACGCGCACAACCGGCAAGAATATGGCCGTTTTGCGCGGAGAGCAAATAATTTTGGAAGATGTGCGCGATGAATAAAATCTTATGTACATTCACGATCACTGCTTTGTAGACTCACGGGGTTTCTTCTGTAGACTCATCCTCATCCAAGGGCAGTCTAATTCGTCTATAAAATGGCTTTCCAACGCACAAGCCCTCTTCAATCTCTACACTTCGAGTGATGGTTATCAGTCATGAGGAAGGAGTAATGCTACACTCGACTGTAGGCTCATCCTCATCCAAGGGCAGTCCAATTCGTCTATAAATGGCTTCCATGCCCACAAATTATATTCAACCACACAGCTTCGAGTGCTGTGAAAGGCATGAGAAAGAAGTAACCTTGCTCAAATATTACTCTGACCATATCAAGCTAACCCTTCCCAAACAACCAGAGACCATAGCTTAAACAAACCATCACCGGTTTGCTGCAGCAGTGAAGATGGCCACCCAAACGAGGTTGAAGCTTTTCATAGACAAGGGGATGAAGAGAGTGTTGTTCGCGGAAGCGGGCAAAGAGTTTGTCAATTTCCTCTTCAGCCTTTTGGCCATGCCTGTGGGCTCAGTCATCAAGCTCATCACCAAAGAAAAAGTGGCAGTGGTATGAAAAGCATTTATGTAATGAAGCCCATCATTAAATGTGCTGAAAACTGAATCTCTGGAAAGCTGTATCTATGAAAAATGATTTATCTGGTATTTTAGTTCAAAATGCAGCTAGTGTGGCTTTGAATTCCTAGGTCTGCGGGTACAAACTAAAACTTAATACCCAAAGTTTTAATTATGAGAGTATGAGGATGATGCCTATCATTCGAGAAATCTATATGCTGCTGTCGATCTCATATCTTATAATTTATCTGTTACAGCAGGTCACGCCAATTGTCAAGAAATCATTCTAGAAATTGTTTCCATTGATCAAAAATAACTCCAAGTACAACGAACAAAAAGGAGAAACAAAAAAGGGTTCGATGCACCTATGATGCAGGAGCTCGAGAAGAGGCGTCCCCAGGCGATTCGTCTTCTCCCGAACCAGTAGGGTGACCAGGGACAACCGGAGGTCGGGGAAGCATTCTTCGGACCCGCGCCTCGAACGCTGCCAAACCATCCCGGAAGGACTTCTCGATGTGAGCAGCAAAAATGGCCGAGAACTCCCGGAATCCCTCACGGATAGACTCCACGATCTTCGGAGCCAGGACATCCCCATAGTCCCTCTGGACCTCAGCTACGATCCGACCATGGGCCACTTCCCGCAGGTCGCCTATATCGGCCCAAAGAGCGCCTTTCGCCTTTCTATGCTCCTCCCGGGCGAGGGACAGTGCATCCTCAGCATACTTGGCCGAACTCTTGGCGACAGCCAGAGCCTCCGTCAAACATCCCACCTCCGAGGTGAGCTCTGCAACTCTCAGTTTGAACTGGTGGGCCTCCTTGGCTGATTGGTCAGCCGCCTCAGCCCTCAGGCGCTCCTGCGCCAAGGCCGCCTCAAGACCATCTACAGCAACCGGGTAAACCTGCAAGACCGCAGGGATGAATGTCGCCATCAACAAAACAGTCGTTGAAGAAAAAAGGGTCCGACATGCTGGATATGCCATACCAGAGAGTCTGCCAGTTTCAACCTGAAGGAGCGGTCACTCGGAAGGACAGCTGGACTACTCTCACTCCTCTTCTTCTTCCTCTCGGGACCTTCAGTCCACGAGTGAGAGCGTCTCTTCTTCTCCTCATTCCCGGTTAACACACGGGAACCCTGCTCGACGGCCGCCACGTCCCCCTCTCCGAGGTCGAGACCGGAGGGCGAATCAATCTGATTCGCCACGAAGGGCGAAGGTTCGGCCGTGCCCAAGGGCGGATGGTGAGGAACGTTAGGAACGTCTTCACTGAAATCCCGACCCACCATCTGAGCAAAAAAGATGAAAATCAGGGTAACGAGCAACGGGTAAAGCAGAATTTAAAAGGAGAAAGGCTTTATACTGAAGGTCCCTTCGAATCCAAGCCGTCAGTAAGGGACACGTGTCAAAGTCTCACAGAGGCGGCACTTCGAATACCACTCCCCATGGGCGGGAGAATTCGTTCGACTGGCCTTCATTCAATGCGACCCGGTCCCCGGGTTATCCGATAAGTACGAATCCTTATCATGTATTCCCGAAAAGACGAGTGTTTTTACGTAGAAAGAAATAAAAGAAGAGAGCAGAAAGAACACTGCAGGTAGTTCGCAGTTCGCACTTGCATGGAAGTACAAGTAAAACTCCAACACAGATAAAAAGACTGAGAAAATAACACAATATTCCATTTTAATGATACATTGATACATCTTATACATACACCAACATCTTCATATTCACAACTCACTCGAAAAAAGATGGGCAAAAGTACAAGTCTCTCATCATACATCAAATCGTAACACTAACACCCTTAGATGAGGACTACATGCATAAAATGTATTATTTGACACTTTGAATTGATTGTTTTTGTATCTCAATGATTGAATGCACCTCAGTCTTGCATTACACTCTGCCTGTTGCATGTGTCGATCCATTGTTGTACACCTTGCCTGTTGCACGTGCACGCTTTCACATGTTCATAAGTATAGTTGTTACTGCCTTTACTACAGTAGATGTATATGACATACACTCTGCCTGCTGACATGCACCATTTCCAAACTTTATGTAAGGACTAGTTGTGACATGGAATTTCTTAACAATTATGCAACGGTGATACGAATAATAAATTTACCCTTTCACATGTAAACGTGGATGGGAAAAAAAATGGTTGTGTGCTGTGTGCAATTGTGAGTTTTGAGTGGTCGTGTGCGGAGAGCAATTATAGGGTTTGAGTCGTTTTGTGCGATGAGCAATAACCCCATCCCTTTTCGGCGCCGTACACGGGTTCAACATTGGCCCCCGTGATTCGTTCTCGATTATAAACGCGGATCGAGGCCGACTGATAGGTAATTTCCTTTAATAGGGCACGGCATTCGAAGCATCGAATTTGGATTAAGGCCACCAAAACCTTTCGCCTATCTCAACCGTTGTTTTTGCCAAAATTCCGACACGTTTCGCTCATCTTGTCCGTTTGTTCGCGTAATAAAAGAAATTGGAGGTGAGGCCAATGGCTTTAGCGCTTCGAGGAAATCTCATCATCTTATTATTTCTTCCAGAAACAAAAATGGCGGGAGGAGCATACAGAGAGTTTACTTCAGAGATGGAGCGGGCCAATGAAGAAGGCCGTAAGAGGAAGAGGGCAGAGGAGGAAGAGGAGGAAGAGGAGGAAGAGGATGAATGGGAGGAATGGGAGGAAGAGGAGGAATCGGGGAACCGCATGCTGGAGGTGGGGGAGGCTGGATGCTCCTCAAGTCAAGCTGCGCGGTCTTTGAAGGCGGCTCCTTCTGATCCTCGAGTTGGGGGCGCATCGTCCTCCAGCACGCCACACGACGGGTGGCCATACGAGGACATTGATCCTCCGGTCCCTTCCGTCGGCCCCATACCTCCAGAGTTCGGCCACCTTCTGCAGTCGAACCGCATTGGGTCTGGCCATCATGGGGAGATTCACGGGGAGACCTATCGGCCACCGTACGTCGTGGGGACGGCCGAGTCGGCCCTCCTGGACTTTGGGACGGGGGCTCGTCTGGCGGAGAATATCACTCTGCCAAGGGATGTCGATTTCCTGAATGGGGTCGACCTTGAGACGATGGCCAACTGCTTCGTTCGCAGTGGCCTTCAGGTTCGTTGCCAATGTGCATTCCGAATTTTGCTTCCCCTTCTGGTTTTGCTGATTGTCGCCATCTGCAGGTGACCATTTTCGGGGCAGGTCTGCGCCGCAGGGCCCGCGAACTGATCGAGGGGCAGCGCCGGGTGGCGGATGCCGAGAACGAGGCTTCTGAGCTCAGAGCTCAGGTGAAGAAGCTGGAGGAAGATTTGGGGAAGATAATGGCCGCCAAGGGCAAGTCGGATTGGGCGGCCTCGGACGCGAAATCCAGCCTCGCCGCCTTGTCAAGCGCCAAGAAGCATTTGGAAGATCAGTGGGGTAGAGAGCGTTCTCAACTCCGAGCTGATCTTGAGGCATCGAGGAAGGAGGTTGCTGCCCTGCAGGCCAAGCTTCTCGAGAAGGAGCAAGAGGTCGACGCTTTCAAATCTCGGGTCACCGCCAAGATGGAAAGGGTGGAGAGAGCGATAAAGGACCTCTTTACAGCCGACGGTGCGTCGTCTTCCTAAATTTTGGGAATCGTTACTTTTGTAAGACTGCTGCTCGCGAGCGAGACATGTGTAATTTTTTTTTGGTACTTAAGTCATATGTAATTTTTTCTGAATTTAATGAAGGGGATTTTTGCAACAGACGCCGAGTGAGAGCGTTTACTTCCTCCCCCTGATTCCAGGTCGACACCCGGGAACCCTGTTGGACGGCCGACACGGCCCCGTCACCGAGGACGAGACTGGCGGGAGAATGACTTTCCGTATATGATCGCGATGAGTAATTGTGTGTAATGTGTAATTGTATACAGTTTAGCTCCGAGCGCACAACGGATTGTTAAATAACACCGTTGTGCGCGACGAGCAAAACTCGGTAATTGTAGAAAGCGTTGCTTAGCGCGAACAACTTTCATTTCTGTTGCAAGTTGTGCACGCTGAGCAATTATGTGGGATGATTAATTAGTGTCCAGGGGTAAAAGGAAGCACGTATAAACAAAAGTAGCACTTCTACTAAATAAAGGTCAACAGACGATTTCTCGTGAATATACAGAATAATCTTGTACCTCGTGTATTTATTGTATGTATTACACAGATGCTGTTCCCAAATAAAGATCCTCTGACGTGCGGAGCGATGTGAGCATAAACGTTGGACTCGATCAAAATTTATAAACGCGCACAACGTTCACGCCGTTTGCCAGTTGTGCGCGGTGTGTAAACCTTTGTATATTACTTTTCACAAATTTTTCCCATTAAAATTCATTGTTGGAATTTGAGTTAAGCAAGCATCAATGTATATATCACTAATCACAAGTTTGTAATGGGCTGCAAATGTATCACATTAAATGACATTGTATTAAGGTCTGTGTAATGGGCTGCAAATGTATCACATTAAATGACATTATATTGAGGTCTGAATTCCAACATACTACAACATTTATGCATTCCAATGAACATAACACTCCATCTCCGCCGTTCTCTTGTTCGCTGCATCTTCTGCTTTATACTTCTTTGACTCAAGGAACATCCTTTCAATCTCCTTCTGGGTCTACGTGGCACTTATCGTTAGTGATAGTGATCTTATTTTCTGCACACATACTTTCCTCTGTAGAGGCATTCAAGATACCGTCGGCATCTATCTCAAGGCAAACCATGACACTTCGAACACCCTTGGGAGCAGGAGGGATACCAGCAAGTACAAACTCCCCTAGAAAAAGATAGAATAAAAAAGTAAATATAATTAGACTTAGATAGATATAAGATAGAACAGTTGTTATCATCAAGCAGTTATGTATGCAATGATTCTGAACGGAACTTACGAAGGGTCTAAGAATTTTTGCAAGTTGGCATGGACGAGAATGAAGCTGTAATGATTGCAAGAACACGCGAAGAGAAGCAAAAGAACATCTTCGCGACGAGAATGAAGCTGTAATGAAGAAGAACAGATCATGCGAAGAGGAGCAAAAGAACATATTCGCCGCCATATAAAGGTGATGTATACAATTTCTGCATCACGGAACTTGACGCTAGTATATTGGCCATCTTTGTGTGCTGTAGACGACGCACTCATGAACAACAACAAAATTACAAATTTGAAGAAAAAACAATGTATTAGAAGAATCAGAGAGAATCAGATAAAGGAACTATAATCACCTGGGGTAGTGGTTGATGAGGTCTGGTGGGTACGGAAACCATATACAGACGAGTTGGACTGACCAAGTACGAGGATGGAAACACCGTAGAGTAACAGTTCGTGCTCGGGAATATATGGCAGATGGATACCAGCCAGACGTTGTTCCAACTAGTATCCGAGTGTTGTGGTGCGCGAAGAGAAAAATTGCTTGAAGGTAGACCTTTTTATACTCAACGCGCACAACGGCAAAAAAACATCTGGTTTCGATTACCAAAAGAGAAAAATCTAAATACACCGATACTCTTGCGGTGCATGTCCAAGTTTTTCCAAAAAAACATACATCATCATAGCAGAAGACAGTAACTGTGACAAATCACAGTATAGTTAATATTTTTGCTTAGTGGACACAAAGGTCACTACTTTTGGACGTAGGGCGGGCTGATTAACTTTGAGCAATGGAATACAGTTTTGCTCATACGACAATTTCTCATGCCGTGACCGTGTCTCCTGGGGATATTGCAGTTATGAGCAGCTCCAATAGAGATTCTTCACATTTTTGCACTGGTATGAAATGCAATAATGGCACGCGTAAGAAATTCTTCTGTGCATGGAAACAAATGAGGATGCACAGTTTCAGAGAAGATTGCGCAGTTTGAGAGCCGATACCTTGGTGGCACCTTCAGGCTGATGGCAATGTGAAGCATTCGAAAACATCGTGTGCTTCTTCTGAAGGAGCCAACACCATCGTTGATGATATCTGAAGTAGCAGACTCCATCTTTGATGCCTATATAAATGTGACGAATTCAATTTCAGCAACACGGTAATTGCCGCAAGTTTATTGGCTAGCTTTGTGTGTCGGAGACGAAGCATTGATTCAGTAGTAAGAACAAAAATTTAGCATGTAAAAGAAAATATAGTGTATAGGTATAACCATATAGAACACTATCATCGAGAGGAGTAGTGGTTGACGATGTCTAGAGGGAAGTGAATCACTTTATATAGACGAATTGGACTGGGTATGGTCCGCATGGATGAGGCTGAGACTACAGTTGGGTTACTGTGGGCTACAGAAATTGACGCTAACAAAATTGATTGCCGCTAAGAAAATTGCTCAAAGCGCAAAACGGGTAAAAATATGGCAGTTGTGCGAGTTGAGCAAATTATTTATGTTTATACAATATTACTCATAAATCCATTTATAGCGATGTGAACGCCCCAAATCAAACAGCGTGACCCATGAGTATCAAGACTTAAATGTCCGTACACCTTATTCTGTACACCCATCCATTTATATCTTATTCTGTAAACAGTAAGATATGTGTTTCTTATCACTAAAATGTCTGTACACCCATCAGTCTGAATATTATTTAATTCTCCCACAATTTTGTGTTTTCTTTATTATTGGGATTTTTTATTGAACGTTGTGCGCGCAAAGGTAATTAATTATGGGAATTTTGTATAGAACGTTGTGCGCGCAGAGTAATTATTCGTTACGACTGTTTTGCTCAACGCGCACAGCTGGGTGTATTTTGATCCGATGTGCGCGCTGTATTATATTTTATAAATGTATACCTTTTTAAATACCCCGCACAATCCGCACTAAGATGCAAATTTAAACAAATCAAAGAAATGTGAATATTTTTGGTATCTTATTCTGTAAACTGTCGGATATGTGTTGTCTTATCACGTAAATGTCTATATACCCATCAATCAACTGCTCCGCATTTTATTTGCATCAATTTTGATTTTTTAACTGGCATGTCAGTCTCAACATTAATTAATTCTCCACCCAATTTTCTGTTTTCTTTATTATTGGGATTTTTTATTCAACGTTGTGCGCGCTGAAGATATTAATTATGGGGATTTAGTATTGAACGTTGTGCGCGCTTGGTAATTATTCGTTACGACCGTTTTTCTCAACGCGCACAGCCGGGTGTATTTTGATCTGTTGTGCGTGCTGTATTATATATCCAAAATGTTTACAATTTAAAAACCCCGCACGGTGCGCACTAAAACTAAAATTTTAACAAATCAAAGAAATGTGAATATTTTTGCAGTCTTATTCTGTAAACTATCAGATATGTGTTGTCAAATCACTTAAATTTCCTTACACCCATCAATTAACTGCTGCCATTATATTTGCATCAATTATATATTTTTTTTCTTACTTGTCAGTTTGAACAGTAATTAATCTACAAAAATTTTGTCCTTCTTCTTTATTATTGGGATTTTTAATTGAACGTTGTGCGCGCTGAAGTTATTAATTATAAGGATTTTGTAATGAATGTTGTGCGCGCAGAGTAAGTATTCATTACGACCATTACGCTGAACGCGGACAGCTGTGTATATTTTGTTCCGTTGTGCCCGCTGTATTATATATTCTAAATGTATACCTTTTTATATACCTCGCACTAAGGGACAAATTTAAACAAATCAAAGAAATGTATATCTTTTTGCTGTCTTATTCTGCAAATAGTCGGATATGTGTTGTCTTATCAATTAAATGTATTGAACGTTGTGCGCGCTGATGTAATAAATTATGGGTATTATGGGAATTAAATGTATTGAACGTTGTGCGCGCAGAGGAATTATTCGTTACGACCGTTTTGCTCAACGCGCACAGCGGGGTGTATTTTGATCCGTTGTGCGCGCTGTATTATATTTTATAAATGTATACCTTTTTATATACCCCGCACTAAGGATCAAATTTTAACAAATTAAAGAAATGTAGATATTTTTGCTGTCTTAATCTGAAAAAAGGTCTGATATGTGTTGTCTTATCACTTAAATGTCCATCAATCAACTATTGCGCATCAGATATGTTCAATGGTAATTTTTTTACTGGCCTGTCAGTTTGAAGTGACTCTGACATTAATTAATTCCCCCAATTTTGTTTCTTCTTTATTATTGAGATTTTTTATGGAACGTTGTGGGCGCTGAAGTTATTAATTATGGGGATTTTGTATTGAACGTAGTGGGCGCAGAGTAACTATTGGTAACGTCCACTTTTCTCAACGCGCACAGCGGGGTGTATTTTGATCGGTTTTGCGCGCAGAGCAATTATTCGTTACGAACGTTTTGCGTGTAATTTGATCAGTGCTCGCAACCTTACCTAATGTTGCCCATATGGCGTGATGATTAACTGTGGGTAATAGAGCATGTAATACAGTTTTGCTCAGCACGCACAACGGTCATGGCATCTGACTGTTGCGTGCGATGGTCTATTGTGTTTAATTGCATACAGTTTGGCTCTGCGAGCAAAAGTTGTGTGATTTGGGTAATGGTTGATAACAAGAAACTGTTTTGCTCATCGCGCACAGCGGTCAAACAAATCGATACGAACGTTGTGCATGCGAGTAACTGTGTGCACACGTAAATAGTTTATCACAACATATAGCATGAGCCTGTTGTGCGCCCTGGGGAATTTATAGTTCGGTGAACAGTGTTTGATCAGAATATCTATGTCGGACATTGATTCAAGTAAGCATCAATGTATATATGACCTTATATCAATTTTGTATTGTCCTGTAATTGTATCAAATTAAATGACATAGTATTAAGGTCTGAATTCTAACAAACTACAGCATTATGCATTATAGTGTACATAATGCATAAATGTTATTTATATTCGGTAAACAAGTTTGCTCAGTAATATCAACGTCGGACATATATATCACCTATATCATTTTTGTATTAGGGTCTGAATTCCAAAATACTACAACATTTATGCATTATTCTGTACATTACACAACAAAGTTGAAACTACAGCTAAACATTTTGCAACTTCACAGTTTGGAACTGGTATGAAATTCAATCATGGGAATATCTTAATGGTACATTGAATCCCACTATGAAAAACTCTTCACAGTGACAGAGTCATGCTGAACAGCTCAAGCAAGATGGCATTTATGATCAGCTCCAATAGCACGCACCATCATCAGTAGCATCCAGATCGTCCATAACGGTATAAGTAGCCACTCCTTTAACGAAGTTGGCTGATCTGGATTCTTCAGCGCATGCCACTGTATGCGTTGAAGAAGCATCAATTATGAACGATAAAAAGCAAATTTAAGTAAAAAAAATAGGGTATAAAGACATGCAACTTTACGTTTAGGGACTGATATAAAAATATATCACGGTTGCTTCTTCTCGGAAGAATCCGCTGCTGTAGTAGAACATATGAAGGAGCAAATAACATCTTCCAGTACACGTAAATTGCCGGTAGTATATTGTTCATCTTTGGGTGTTGAAGACGAAGCAGTGAGGAACAACGGGAAATATTTAGCATTGTTAAGAAAAAATAGTGTATGAAGTAGAAACAGATAGAATCAGTTAGAATACTATCATTAAGAAGTGGAGTGGTTGACAAGGTCTAGTGGGAAGAGAGGCTATTTATAGACGAATTGGACTGGCCCATTGATGAGGACGATAGACTACAGTAGAGTCACTGTGCGTGATATTGTATTGGACATAAAGACGAGTGAATCTACAACATATTGTTTCAGCCAGATGATGTTCCCAAGAAGGTTTGGCCTTTACGGTGCGCGTTGAGCAAACTTGAAGGCTGTTATGCAAGATGAGCAAATTATTTATGTTTGTACAATATTACTCAAGGCACTTTTAAGTATTTAATTTGTTGTTCCGCTAAATTGTTTTACACTAAATTTTTTATTTTGTTTAAGTTAATGGATCATGCTTCTACATAATCTTTCCCAAGGCACTTTTTATTTCAAAGTTTAGGGTTCCAAGGCATTTCTCCCCTAAATTTAATCTTCACAATCTTTCCCAAGGCACCTCTAATTTCAAAGTTTAGGTTCCCATGGCACGTCCCCCCCAAATTTAATCTCCAAAATCTATCCAAAGACACTTCTAATTTCAAAGTTTTGGTTTCCAAGACACTTTTCCCACTAAAATTTAAGTTTTCCAACTAAAATTTTCATAAAATCCAATCTCAGCCATTGATTTCCCAGGATCAAATCCTAGCCACTCTTTATCATGTCCTGGTCAGCCCTAGAAATCAAAAAACGAGTTTGGCTCCTCGCGCAAAAAGGTCACAAATACGTGCAGTTGTGTGAACTGAGTAATTGTGGATAATCAGATACGGGTATGCTCACAGACCGCACATCGGTCAAACTCATTATGTGACCGTTGTGCGCGCTGAGTAATTGTGTGCAAACGTAAATGTTTTATCACAAAGTATATAAGGACGGTCACAATTTATGCCCGTTGTGCTCGCTGGGTAAATCATATAACGGTAAAAAGTTTATACATAGGTAATTTCAATTTTGGACATTGATTCAAGTAAGCATCGATGTATATATCACATATATCAATTTCATAATGTCATGCAATTGTATCAAATTAAATGACAGTGTATTAAGGTCTGAATTCTATCATACTACAACATTTATACGTTACACTGTACATACCACAACAAATTTGAAACTACATTTCGTACATAATGACATAAAACACCAAAGAATATCTACCCACAAACACTCTTCTCCGTCGATGATCAAAAATACAATATAAGACAAGAGAAAGGCTTGTGCGCCAAAGGACCGGCCACCTCAAAAACCTGGAGGCGGAGGCGGAGACGGAGGTGGTGATGGTGGCGCAACAGTACGGATGTCTCTAGGAGAGGGCACCAGAGTCTCCATCTTCTCTTGTATGTTCGACATTATGAGCATCATAGTGTCGAAGTCGCTACGCAGAAGTGAGATCGCCAGATTGGTGTTGGAGAGATGGGTTTCAATTTCTCCTAATCTACGAGTAAAGTTCACCGGCTGATGGGAGGATGATGAAGCAGCAGATGCGGGGCTTACATTGCCTATGAGTATATCCTTAAGCTGACGTTGTTCATCTGTAAGTACAGAGACAAACGTAGTAAGCTCCTCGAGTTTGCTACGGAGGTTGTGCAGAACAGAGTCCTGACGGCGAGACATCCCATCCATAGAGAGGAGGCCGTTATAACTGTTGTCCTCGAGTGGGGCTTTTTCAGCCGGAGATGGAACTGATGAACCTGCATGTAAAGGAGGAAACGCAGGAGGAGGCAACAGCACATTGTGTTCACCTTGAGTTGGACCAAGCGAAAGCGAATCACGCAGAATGGGTCTATAGGCCGGGAACGATGAGGGAAGGGGATCAGCGTGTTCAGGTGACGGTGAATCATCATCACTAACTCCCCAAGGGTCAGAAAAAGTCGACTCACGAGATCGTTTTGGCGGCATGAAGAAACCCGAGTACGAAATGCGAGAGTGTTGAGATGAAGAAGAAAACGGAACGACAGATCAAAGGAAAGAGGAATGAAATTTTCCGCGAAACCCCTCGTCTACTGACTCCACATATATATAATGATTGGTTATTTTAATCTCAGCCGCTGGATTACATATGGAAGTGGAACTGACTAAAACGATCTCATCAGACGACTGGGGTAAAGCATCCGTTCGAATACGCAAAAAAAATCGTAATTAAGGGCTTACACGGAAACCGAGGTTCTACTTGACTCATTCTCCAGTTACCACACGTGAACATTGTTGAGAAGAAAGCAGAATCATTTACTGTCATCATTACGTACCTCCGAAATAAGATTGTACGAGATGGCGGTTGTACTTTCATCATTACGTGGCATACCGATTACGTCTCGCAACCGATCTATAAATATCTATTGTTTAGTAGCCACTGCACGTTCAGGAGCGATGTGTATTCAAACGGAACGTAATGCCCATGAGGTGCACGTATATCATTCCAGCCTAGAGCCGCCGATTGGCACCCGATCTATTACCTCGGCCTCCACCTTTACGGCAGTAGTCCTCTCTATTGACAGGGAATCCTGAGTAAAAGGCGGGAACCGATATAATGGAGCCGGTGCAAAGGCAGGAGCGATGTGCATTCATGATTCAACCGGAACGTGAATGCCCATGAGGTGCACGTATATCGGTCCAGCCTAGAGCCGCCGTTTGGCACCCGATCTATTACCTCGGCCTCCACCTTTACGGCAGTAGTCCTCTCTATTGACAGGGATTCCTGAGTAACAGGCGGGAACTGATATAATGGAGCCGGTGCAAAGGCAGGAGCGATGTGCATTCAACCGGAACGTGAATGCCCATGAGGTGCACGTATATCGGTCCAGCCTAGAGCCGTCGTTTGGCACCCGATCTATTACCTCGGCCTCCACCTTTACGGCAGTAGTCCTCTCTAATGACAGGGATTCCTGAGTAACAGGCGGGAACTGATATAATGGTGCCGGTGCAAAGGCAGGAGCGATGTGCATTCAACCGGAACGTGAATGCCCATGAGGTGCACGTATATCGGTCCAGCCTAGAGCCGCCGTTTGGCACCCGATCTATTACCTCGGCCTCCTCCTTTACGGCAGTAGTCCTCTCTAATGACAGGGAATCCTGAGTAACAGGCGGGAACTGATATAATGGTGCCAGTGCAAAGGCAGGAGCGATGTGCATTCAACCGGAACGTGAATGCCCATGAGGTGCACGTATATCAGTCCAGCCTAGAGCCGTCGTTTGGCACCCGATCTATTACCTCGGCCTCCACCTTTACGGCAGTAGTCCTCTCTAATGACAGGGAATCCTGAGTAACAGGCGGGAACTGATATAATGGTGCCGGTGCAAAGGCAGGAGCGATGTGCATTCAACCGGAACGTGAATGCCCATGAGGTGCACGTATATCGGTCCAGCCTAGAGCCGCCGTTTGGCACCCGATCTATTACCTCGGCCTCCACCTTTACGGCAGTAGTCCTCTCTATTGACAGGGATTCCTGAGTAACAGGCGGGAACTGATATAATGGAGCCGGTGCAAAGGCAGGAGCGATGTGCATTCAACCGGAACGTGAATGCCCATGAGGTGCATGTATATCGGTTCAGCCTAGAGCCGCCGTTTGGCACCCGATCTATTACCTCGGCCTCCACCTTTACGGCAGTAGTCCTCTCTAATGACAGGGATTCCTGAGTAACAGGCGGGAACTGATATAATGGTGCCGGTGCAAAGGCAGGAGCGATGTGCATTCAACCGGAACGTGAATGCCCATGAGGTGCACGTATATCGGTCCAGCCTAGAGCCGCCGTTTGGCACCCGATCTATTACCTCGGCCTCCACCTTTACGGCAGTAGTCCTCTCTATTGACAGGGATTCCTGAGTAACAGGCGGGAACTGATATAATGGAGCCGGTGCAAAGGCAGGAGCGATGTGCATTCAACCGGAACGTGAATGCCCATGAGGTGCACGTATATCGGTCCAGCCTAGAGCCGCCGTTTGGCACCCGATCTATTACCTCGGCCTCCACCTTTACGGCAGTAGTCCTCTCTATTGACAGGGATTCCTGAGTAACAGGCGGGAACTGATATAATGGTGCCGGTGCAAAGGCAGGAGCGATGTGCATTCAACCGGAATGTGAATGCCCATGAGGTGCACGTATATCGGTCCAGCCTAGAGCCGCCGTTTGGCACCCGATCTATTACCTCGGCCTCCACCTTTACGGCAGTAGTCCTCTCTATTGACAGGGATTCCTGAGTAACAGGCGGGAACTGATATAATGGTGCCGGTGCAAAGGCAGGAGCGATGTGTACTCAAACGGAACGTGATCGTCAAGGTAATAGGTGCAGTCAAGAGAAAGGGCTTTCTCCTCTCTTCCAAGAGAGTCTTCAACCCACAACACACTTCTCCTTCAAGTTCTACTTCAAGGCATATGGGATTGTAAGTGTTGCTTTCATAATTTCATAACTTTCGTTATTTTGTATTTGTGCTAGGTTTCCGAGAGAGGTTTGCTTACTCACAAGTTGTAGGAGTGAAGGACATCGATTGTATTCGATTTCACTTGTAGGGTTGCTACAAGTGGGTTTAAAGGCAACCTCAAGTTAGTGTTCTAACTTGAGTATCCGGAGGTATCCGGGTGGAAGGGACGTAGGATAACCGGGAACAAGGCGGGAAGTTACTTGGGTAATCCGAACACTTGAAACATAATTGAGTGTGCATTTGTTTATTATTTGGGTTTAATTTTAATTCCGCACTATATTTGTTGATCATATATCATATATATGTGTGAATTTTGTGTTATGGTCTCCATGTATGCTATATCTATATGTGTTGTGATTTGAGACGTTAAGTTTCCTTCGTGTATCGCAATGTTGATATTGGACTTTCGTTCCTCTTATCACCTAAGTATATAATGTGGTTTTATGATTTTTTGGATTTTATATTTATATATATTTAGATTCTTATTTGGCACGATTGTTGTTATTTTACTGTCGCCTTTTGGATAATGCCATAGGGGGATCGAAATAAACAAACAGAATCGTAATGAATGTTCTATGTATGGTCTAATAAACAGACATACAAAAACTGGATGTAGGTTTCTACACTGTTTTTTTATACACCGGAAGTTGCTACATTGACTCTCCAAATTTGGATGGCCCTGTAGCAAACCGGCAAATTGATTCCAGTTTTGCAGGGCGGTTGATGGAGGGAAAACGCCATATTTGGCGTGTTGTTGCAGTGTGGTTTGGAGATGATATAACCGGCCAACTTCCGCTTAGACTTGCATGGAGTCGTCGAATATAGCTTAATTCACGTAAACTAAATATGGGAAAAAATACCTAATTAAATGTCACATCATCTACCAACTAGATTCAATGGGGTTGGATAGTGGGGTGTCGAGACTCGAGAATATATTGTCGGGCCCGCTAAACAGTCTGCGGACCTTCGCGTTCGAATGTTGTTAACTGGGCAATTTGCAGTAGGTTTCGCGTCGTTCCGCTGTGCTGCGTTGAAATATTCTATCTTTTTCCCTCTGTGGGCTCCACTTTAATGTGTCACTATTAATTAGACGAAAAGCGATGGTACGTAGTGATGGAAATTGCGGATGAGGTGAGAGGTTGGTGGGACCACAAACAAGAATTCGACCGGTCTTCTACTCATCCAACTGCCGACTTTGCTGGAACTTTGTTCGAGAAAAGTTTTTCACGTCAGCGCCATATCAGCGAATATTTGTATCCATTCTGACAAGTAAAACATTTTTGTCGTTTAATATATCTCCTCACACAACTGTATACAGTAATGCCATATGTGCGCGATGAGGAAATTCGTATAATAAATCCAAATATTCGACCGCGCACAACTATCCCACATTTACGCATATACTGCGCGTGACTAAATTATGTTTGCTCACCGCGAACATCGGTTCAAATTTTGCCCCGTTTTGCGAGCTCAGTAATTAATCCGCCGTTTGTTTATACTTGTAATAACAAACGGAAGAGCGAGAGAGTCAAGAAGCAAGATGGCCACCCATAATGGAGGACCTGGCAAAAAATTTGAGTTGCCGCCAAACTCGGTGTATTAATGTAGCAGACCGCAAAAAAAACGCCGCGAAGACCCCAGAAACCCCCTCCATGCATCCGGTCAAGTGGAGGATATTTATCCCGCCAAATTTGGGGATATATCACCATTCGCCATGATTTGTGCCTTGACTGCAGATATGGCTGAGAAATCGTGTCAGTGGGACGAAGAAACTTTGCAAGGCCAGTCTTCAGAGGGAAGAAGAGACGGTGACGTAGCTGATAACCGTTCCCTTCATGACAGGGGGGATGTGTGGCCGCAGTTGCCTGAGACTCCCCTAAGGGATACGTGGCCATGGGGAGGTCTCGTTCCAGCAGGCTATGTACCCCCGGCGTACGAGGGGGCATTGCTGTTGAATCCGCCCACTGACGTTCCATCGGAAGGTACTAGGGGGAACCGTCACCGACCCTTCTTCCCCGTCTGGGACGGCGAGTCTGCATTGGTGGATAGGGGGGTGGCCAGTCGGCTGGTGGAGAACTCCATCCTTCCCATTGACCAAAGTGTCGTGGGTCAAATTGACATTGAAAGGCTCGCTAACTCAGTCGTTTATGGCAGTTACCAGGTTAAGTACTAATGTCGTCTCGTTGTGCTGTTGCCTTACTCTTACAGTCTTACTTATCCATGATTCCCTGCAGACATCATTGGTCGGGGCGGAACTGCGTCGCCGAGTGGTGCAATTGTTGATTGCCGACCGGAAAAAGGCGGTTTCCTTCGAATCTCAACTTAAGGATTTGAAGGAGCAGCTGATGAAAGAGAGAGACCGCAGATCTCAGGCGGAGTGGGAGGTTGCTAAAGCTAAAGATCGGGCGGCCTCTATGTCAGCGGTTCGGAAGAGCTCCGAAGAGCGATGGTACGTAGAGAAGAGCAGTCTCCTGGCTCGTATAGCCGAGTTGGAGAGAAACTCGCTTCCTCCAAACTCGATTGCAGACGTGAGGCATGAGGCTGAGGCGAGGAAGCGTCAGCGATCTGGTCGGGAGTCCGGTGGAGGATCGGCCCAAACGTAGGACTGTTTGGCTACCAACGCCCCCTCCAGCGAGGCGTCTGTGTGAATCGTGGCCATCTTTTGAGAGGTGAACATGTGATGGTTTACGCGTTAGTAATGAACCCCGAACATTCAGTTGGCAATGAACACCGTTTGGTCCAGTCTTTTACCGCTTGTTAGTTTAATTATCTGTTTGCCAACCATTAGCGATCTTCGTACACTGATTGCTTAATTTCTTGTGGATATTAAAACTATTAGCATACAGCCATCACAGAAATGGTCAAGGATGGTGTGAAATATCGAAGTTTCCCGGGAATATACTTAGTGCACGTGAACTGCGTTGGAATTGAGCTTAGCATCACAGTGAACCAGATATACAATTTTTTTCTCATTGCTCACACCGGTCCCACCTTTTACCTGATGTGTATGGATGAATCTGATTTGTCAGTGTGTTTCATTGGAGTCATTTTCTCCAGCATTCACATAGCCTCTACATGCATCGAGATTGTTACGTATAGAGGTTTCCTTTAAACGAACTTGGGATATTGGACTTATGCCATAGATTCAAGTAGACCATCGTCAAGGAGAGAAAGATTCAAGAATACTCAGAGGTGGAAATCACTTCATGCAACATAAATAACACATTTACTGCTGTATACGGTCTTCAACATCACTAACATACCAAAGCACACAATTATGAGTCCAACTCTTAGCATTCTCCTTTATGTCCGTTGTGCGCGGTGAGCAAATTTTTAATGCTGTAACATAAATTGCTCAAAGCTCACAATGGGCAAAATTATGCCAGGCGTGCGAATTTAGCTACTGTATCCCATAACATAAATGATCAAAGCGCACAACAAGCAAAGACATGATGGCGCGTTGAGTTCCCGTTGTGCAGAAATCCCATAGATTTTGTACAAAAATCCCAAAAAATTCAGTATATTCTTTCATTATAAACTCAGTCACTACATTTGCACAAAATTATAAATTCAATGCTCTGATGATACGGTAATTACAGTGGGAAATTTGCCTACATCTTTACAGAATAATGTCTCGAATTGTCGCATCCTCTCTTCAAGGCCTTCCAGCCATCCTTCGGCCTCAGGCAGGCGGTTAGCCTTCCATTGCCTTATTACCGGTGGGACCGGGCTTCTATCTTTAAGTTGAATATTTACAAAGTGATTATTATTTACAAAACCTATGGTGAAGGGACCACGTTTCGTACCTTGGTGTGGTCATGATCTTAACGGAAAAAATGAAAGACATTGTTGCATTGACAGCAGATGTATTACACAGTTATAACGACTTGAGATAATATGTCCAACTTCAGGGAAGGTCATCCAATATTGCATCGGGGGTTGGTCACCCATATAGTTAATTGACGCTACCTGTTCTTGTGCACTTTCCTCACCCATCACCTTTGAGTACACATTATAGTGGTCACGCAGCTCTTGAAGCAATTCTCTTCTGACCACCTTCCACTGGTCCTCTCCCATCCCTAGATGTGAAGATATAGCCCTGTAACCACAGTTCCCATCTGCCGTCACATCTGTGACGGTCGATATATATTTGGCGATTGCAGGGGGAATTGATCAAGATAAGGTATGCCTCTTTGAACGGCTCTAGCGTCCTTTGCTTCATAATTTGCTGCTGCAAATGAAGCTGTAGCAGAAACCCCAGTCATACTGCCAGATGTCGCGGCTTTGCCAGTTGGTTTCTTTCTAGCAAGTTGAGGAGGAATGGGTGGGGCAGACGTATTTTTGATCCTTTGGGACCGTCTCGGCTGGACACGGCCGACGCTTTCTTGTTTCGATGAGACTTCAGGTGGAATTTGAGCAGAGCAACTAGCCGCATCGCCGAAGTCATGATCAAAATGAGCAGGATGAATGGGGGTGGCTGTTTCTTCATTTGTCAAATTAATATCCCTTTTTCTTCTTCCATTGAACACGACATTAACTTGCGGCTCTGTAATCAGATTTGTCGCCGGGGTAGCTAGCTCCTTCAACTTAATTAACAACTCCTGCTTCATCGGCCCATCAAGTTGAGCATAGAGCATGTGTATGCGCTCTAATTCAGCATGTATAAGCCCATCTTCTTCAGACATCAATTCCGGCTTAGCCTCCATGTCTAGCTGCTTCCAATGAGAATTTACGGCATCTAAGGGAATGGGGCGATTTTCCCTTGTGTATTTGCCAATCTCATTGGCACATGGTACACCATAAATCATTCTAGCTAGACAATCACCTGTGCATTGGTCCGTTCCCATAGGGTCAGATTTATCAGCTTCCACAGACATTATCTTCAACGCCGCAGCGGCTGTAAATCCTATCAGCTCCTTGAACAAGAACCCATGCACATTATGTTGCAACATGATCTTAGATTTCTCGAATGATGCCTTGATCTCGATATGCTGCCCCTCTAATGATTCATGTATGGTTGGCCAAGAAGCGGATAAACTGAAGGCCGATGAACCCAATGCCCTTTTAAGCTTAGAATGTTCAGTCTGTGCTCTTTTGGTCTGCCCTCTGTTGGTACTGACATTTCCAAAGTGGAGATTGCCATCTGTCCATACAGAAATAAACTTCTCCTTGTACTTGTCCAACCAAGATGTCTTCACATAGCTCACGACCCTTGTGTAATCTTTGTACTCGGTCTCCAATGCCTTCAGTTTAGAAACATACTCCTCCTCCTTGTGTGCCCCCACCAATAAATTCCAGCTAGAGATGAAACCTAACCATTTTTCTTGATCTTCAAAAGAGGGCTGGCAATTTTTGGCAATATTTTTGGATATGTGCATTCTACATATTTGGTGCACCGCAAGGGGAAATTCATGGCCAATGGCATTCATAAGTGCTGGCTCCAGTGCTGACAAAATTACACGTGGCATCCTGTATCCCTGCAGCAAAGAGCTCAACTTCCCCAAGGCCCACAAGTAGTTCTCCTCACGTACGGCCTCCGTGTAACAAAATGCCGCTGCGAACTGAATATCTGTGGACGTCACCCCATACATCTCCATCAATGGTGGCCTGTTGCGGTTGGTCTTCAACGCGCAGTCCATAACCAGAATCTCTGGAAATTTTCGTAATAACTCAACCGACTGCGGATGTGCCCAAAATATAGTCCTCACTGCATTTGTCACTTCGTCCACTTCATGATACACAATGTAATTACGCTGTGTAAGTAGATTAAGGAATAGCTGCATTTCTGCTCTCCAGGCCATTTCCCCTGCCTTCATCCTCTGTCTGGCTTTATAAATAGTGTTGATTGTGGTAGATGTTGCATTATCCTTTTCCTTCAGGTATTTCAAGATTTCCCTTGGCCTAAGCAGTCTATGTGACAAGTCTCTCACCGTGGCCATCTCCCCACCTCCGAACCTCCTCTCATCTGGATGTCGCTCGATGTACATTGCGGGTTTATGGTTGTGATTGCCACGTACAACTGTCAAAATCCACTTATCTGTTGCCACACCATTAGCCCTCAAGTAGAAGGGACATGAACACTTCTTGCTTCGAGTTGATTTTTTGGCCGATATATCCGGCCTGTGTGGCCGATATTTCCCACTTCTTTCACAACAAAAATAATAAGTTGGGACCCTATTGCCCTTTGTACTCATATTTGATGATTTTGTAACAACCAAATTCCCGGTTATCACACCGACCCCTTTTACCCATTTACCAAGCTCTTCTATGCTGGGGAAAATTTTATTTGTTGTGAACTGATTTGTATAATCTTCATTAACCTCTGAGCCTTCAACAATACGCTGAATTAAGTCCCAGAAACCAATATAGTCACTAAATGTTAAGCTTTATTTTCTAGTAAATTAGTCAGTTAACAAAGCAAAATAATTTCAAACCTTTGCTTCATTGTCCGCTTCATCCCAGATCCCCTCATTGTGTACCGAGCCCATATCAATCTTCGTAATTTCTACGCAATCATGTTCCAAATGTACATTGCAGCAATAAATTTCTGAAATTATTAAACAATACCAAATTAATTAGCATCAATTAATGGCTTACCAACTTTACGATGCAGTGCGGCCGCAGTCGAGTATTTTAGGGCACCCCAACCCAATGACACAAATCTTTTGCACTGCCTTAAGGACCTTCGTTTGATATAAGCAGGAACTCTTATAGTCTATATACCTCAGCGAATTAGAATAATTTCTGTTGATCAAACCCTATCTCGTTAGCTTTTCCCGCCTTAGGTCACAAAACTGATCGCATATGGAAGCTGTTACGCTGCATTTGTATATACGGATGCGTAGAAATAGTGGTTCATAGTGTAAATTACTCATCGCGAACAGTGGGAGGGCAAAAATGTAAATTGCTCTCCTCTGTAAACCGTCTAGCAGTTTGCCCACCGCACACAACCGCGCAAAACACGGACTTGCTCAGCGCACACAACCACGCAAAACTGGGAATTGCTCACCGCTCACAGCCACGCAAAACTCGGAATTGCTCAGCGCACACAACCACGCAAAACTCGGAATTGCTCAGCGCACACAACCACTCAAAACCCGTAATTGCTCACCGCACACAACCGTTTTGGTCAAGTCCACGTGCACATGTGGACGGGTTATTTGCTAGTAATATTTCAAACTAGACTTGTGTACTCAACCAGCACAACGGGTAAATTATTGTAGACCCGATATGACCCGGTAGGACCCGAAATTGTCCCGTGATACCTTCTGCTCGCAGCGAATTGACAGACAATTACACAGATTGCTCACGGCGGAATTTCAAACGGCAAGTATTTTCAAAGATCGCTCCAGTCGCCCAGACCGAAATCCAAAAGCTTTGATTTTTATTTAATTGCTCGAAGGATACATCACTTAGTCAACTGGTGAGATCAAACAAAGAGCTGAATCGAGAGAAATCGATTTAGGGGTTTTTGACCTAAATTTATCAACATCGACTCTTTGGTACGTCTATACTTTTAAGTACAGTTTATCTGCCTTTCTTATTTTGATTTTACATGCATTCATCCACGGTTGAGGTTGATGAAGTCGGTACAAAAATCCAAGGTAATATTGATTTATCTTCTCGGCAATAATGCATTAAATCTTTGAGGATCAGGTTATGAATTGTTTGATACAGGATACTATGGATTTTACAACCGACTTTACCACCAATCAACTGTTCAAGGATAGAAAAGAGCTGTTTCAGTGGATACAAAACGTCGGGTTAAGTCATGGGCATGTGATTGTTACACGTTCGGGGAGATTAAGTAAAACGGCCAAAGGGCATCATGCTGTGTACTTTGCGTGTGAAAGAAGCGGTGAGTATCGGGGACACCGAAAGCTAAAAAAGACCAACCAGCCTGTTAAAACCAAGAAGTGTTCATGTCCTTTCTCATTGCGTGGTTATATGGTGGGCGTGGGCGTTGAGGAGTGGAAGGTAACAGTCGTTTGTGGCAGGCACAACCATGAAGCAGCTAAATATGTCGATGGCCATTCCGATGACGGGACGTTGCAGGGAATGGAGATGGAAACAGTGCGTGACTTGGCGAATAGCAAGGTTCGGCCAGCTGAAATTTTGAAAGTACTGAAGGCAAATAAAAACTTCAGTGCTACCTCAATCAAAGCAATTTATAACGCACGAAACCGGTTACAACGGGGGAAGAAGGTTGGTATTGTAAAACAGTTGAAGGAGTTAGCATCAGCTGATAAAATTGTGGGTGCTGAGAATGTGAAGGCTGTGAATAATGAGGGGGGGGATCAGAAGGTGGGGGAGGCGTTTTGGGAGAATGCAGTGCCTGCTGAGTTGCAGGAGGAGGATCATACTGGGAAGATGGGTGGGGAGGATGATAAGGTGGATCGTAATGAGGCGGAGCAGACTGCTGGGGAGGAGGATGATGATGATGAGAATGCAGTGGCTAAGGCCTTTGAGAAGGAGCATGAGGTTCTACGTCTTCAAATTTCTACCCTGGTAGCGGAGATTGCTAAGCAGCATGCTGAGATAACGGATACGTCTACATTGACGTGTAAGCCGGGTAAGGGAAGAAGTAGACCGTTGTGGAAACGTACAATAAAGAAGCCGAAACAATCAATTTCACATGATGATAGTGACGAGGACTTGGCTGCCGACATAATAATACCATATTGGAACGCTTTTCCTGAGTGTCTACGACCCCTTATAGTGCATGTCGTAGATGTGAAAGCAGACGGAAACTGTGGGTATAGGGCTGTGGCAGCTCAGTTGGGACTGGGTGAGGACGAATGGAGGCAGGTGAAATATGACTTGCGAGAAGAGATGCAGAACCACGACGGCTTGTACCGGCAACTTATGGGTGCCGTGGAATTTAAAAAGAATGTAGTGGCACTGGGCCATTTGTTAGACCGTCCAAAAGCTAAATGGTGGATGCAGATGCCAGAAATGGCACATGTCATTGCCTCATGCTACGAATGTGTAGTACATATTCTTGCACCTCATCAGTGTGTGACATATTTTCCTTTAAGAACTCCTCCAGTACCCCTATCATCCAGACGCCACATAACGTTGGGTCATGTGAACAATAATCACTTCGTTATTGTTAAACTTGCCCCATATGGTCCTGTCCCTCCGACTTCAAGTATGTGGCTAAGATACCGTTCCGATGTGTCAGCCGGATGGCCGGCTGCTTATGAGGATAGGATGCAACAATTCCAGTCAATAGTATTTGGGCACGATATTGCAACCGTTGACGTTATTGAAATATTGTAGGATAAAACGTTGTATCATTTTACTGTGGATTGTTTATTTCATATTGACAGATTGGTAGCATGAAATTTTATCATGTCTGCCTAAATGTGCAAATGTTATCATCTGTATGCCGTGCTTTGGTGTATGGTATCTATAAGTTATGCCCAACGATAGACCTACTAATCAAGTTTGCCTCTTACTAACTTTTTGGTGAACGGGTACATACTGATATATACTGGATTTTGAATGCTTAATAACACACGCAATCTATCCAGATTTTCTTAAGGGTGTTAATTAATACAACTAATGATAGTTATCACGTTGGTATTATATTATTTTATACGTATCAATAATGTTGTTAACATCGGCATAAGAATATGAGGAATCCAATAGAATAAATATTAAAAACAAAATTTAGATCTCCTCAGCGCGCACCGCGGTCAAAATCGTTCTCAGCGTCGCGATTAATAACGATTACCGTTACTAATGTCAAGCCTGACAATCCATGTAATATTACTCAGCGCGCAAAACGGTTTGGATCGTGCTAAATATAACCGTTGTGCGCGCTGAGTAAAATTTTGCCAACTAACCCACCGAATTTACTCGAAACACGCAACGGGTTAAAATTTTTACCCGTTTTGACCCGTTTGGACCCTCTTTCATCCCTTGATAAATTCTGCTCACCGCTCACAGCCATAACCTTCCACAGAATGCTCAAGGCGGAATATCAAACGACCAGTTTTTCGTAGATTGCTCAAGGCGCACAGGCGGGAAATTCCAAAGATTTGATTTTTATTACTGGGCTCGACATTTACATCACAGTGGCCACTACTGCGTTCAAACATATCGGTGAAGCGAGAGCAATCGATTTAGGGGTTTTCGACCTAAATTTGTCGAAATCGCGATTTGGTAAGTAGACAATGTTAAGTATATTTTATTTGATATCCTTGTTACAATTACAATGTGTAGAAAGAGGAGGCGAAATTTTTGGTTTTTAATTTCCTGCAGATACAGTTGAGATCGATGGAGATGCTAAAAAATTCGGAGGTAATATTGATTTTTCTTTACGTCAATAATGTAACTAATGTTTGGTTCCCGGTCCAATTAGTTGTATGAATTGTTTGATACAGGTGTATATGGATTATACAGCCGAATTTACTACGCTTCAACGTTTTAAAAGTAGAGACGAACTCTTTCAGTGGATAAAGAGCGTCGGACGACAACAGGGGCATGTGATTGTTACCAGTGCGTCGAGTATGAATAAATCGTCCAATAGGACTCCCGCTGCCTACTATGCATGTGCAAGAAGCGGGAACTACAGGGGACACCGACCAGTACGAAAGAGCAACCGGCCAGTTAGAACCAACAAGTGTGGATGCCCGTTCAAATTGCGTGGTAATGAGGTGGGCGATGGCGGTGAGTGGAGTTTAACGGTCGTTGATGGCAGGCACAACCATCAAGCTGCTAATTATGTCGCGGGCCATTCCGACGACGGGGTGTTGCAGGGAAAAGAGGTGGAAGCATTGCGAGACTTGGCAAATAGAAAGGTGCCGCCGTCAGCAATTTTGAAAGGCCTGAAGGAAACTAAATCCTTCAATGAAACACCAATCAAATCAATTTATAATGCACGTTCCCGATTACTAAGGGGGCAGAGTGTGGGTATGGTAAACAAGTTGAAGGAGTTAGCATCACCGTGTAGAATTGTGGGTGATGAGCTTGTGGTGCATGTGGATAATGTTGAGGAGGAGCAGAAGGGAGATGAGGAGAAGGTGGATGAGGCTGAGGAGGCGACTGCATTGGCTGCTTATTGGCAGGATGATGTGGTGGATCGTAATGCGATGGAGCAGGCTGCTGAGAAGTTGGCTCTTAGTGGGCAGGAGCATAATGCTGCGGAGGAGGATGAGGTTAATGCAGCGGATGAGAATGTGGAGCCGAGGGTGCATGATGTTTATGGGGATGATGAGGCTGAGAATGCAGTGGCTGCTGAGTTGACTGTAGATGATTATGTTATTGGGGAGATGGTGGAGATGGAGGAGACGGTTGCCCTTAACGTGGAGGTGCAGAATGCTGAGGAGGTAGTGGTGGAGGATAATGCAGCGGCTGAGACTGTGGAGCCGAAGGTGTATGAGGAGAAGGCGAACGAGGAGGATGATGATAAGGAAGTGGCTACTGATTTGATTGCTGAGGAGCATACTGGGAAGTTGGTGGATACGGCGGGGACGGTGGAACGTAATGTGGCTGACCAGGCTGCTGAGATGGATGAGGGGGAGAATGCAGCTGGGGAGAATGAGGAGCCGCAGGAGGATGAGGCGAATGTGGAGGATGTGGAGGATGAGAAGATAGAGGATGCTGGGTTGATGCAAGCTGAGCTTACGTTGGAGTTGGGGGCGACGATGGAGACGGGGGATCATAATGTGAATGCGCAGACTGCTGGGAGGGAGGAGGAGACGGCTGTGGCCTCGTATTTTGATGAGCACGAAGAGATGGATGTCATGCTTAAACAACTTTCTCCCCTGGTTGATGAGATTTCTGATCATTTTTCGGATGTGACGGAGAAGCCTACAGTTAGGAGGAAGCTTGTTAAGTCTCCACGGTTGCATTCAATTGCGGAGCATACGGCGGCGGCGAAGGAGAAGCCTAAATGGAAGAGGCGGCCTTCGAAGGAAAGTAGTAGGCGTCCGAAACTTCAAATAAAGAAGCCGAAACCTTCGTTTCCCCCTGATGATTATGTTGATGATTTGCCTGCCAACTTCCTCATACCATATTGGTTGGATTTTCATCGCACGCTACAACCCCTCATGGCGGGCGGCGTAGACGTGGATTCAGATGGCAACTGTGGGTACAGGGCTGTGGCAGTTCAGTTGGGCTTGAAAGCTTCCGAATGGGGGACTGTCAGAGCTGATTTGCTCCGTGAGATGCGGACATACAGCGGATTGTACAGGCGTGTTCTGAGTGAGGTTTCATATAATAATAATTTGAAGGCAGTGGACTATTTTATTACTGATAAAGGTCCAGGACGGGAAAATTGGATGCAGATGCCAGACATGGGACATGTCATTGCCTCATGCTACAACTGTGTAGTACATTTGATTTCAAATCGTATGTGTGTGACATTTTTTCCATTGAGAAGTCCTCCAGTAAACCGAGCCTCCAGACGCCACATAACGTTGGGTTATGTGAACGGAAATCACTTTTTTATCCTTCAACTTCAGCCAGCAGGTGACGTCCCTCCGACTTCAGTTGTGTGGACAAGATCGCATGACCCTGTGGCCGATGGATGGCCGGCTGGTTACGAGCAGAGGATGCAGTCATTCGTTGATAAAGTAAAAGATACGAATATTGCTACCGCTGATGGTTTTTAGTATCTGTAAGATAAAACGTTTATCAATGTAATAAGTTTTTTTTGGTATAAAAATGGACCACTTTGGCGGATGAAATTTTATCATGGCTTCCGAAATGTGCAAATGTCATCATCGGTATGGATTGATGTTGTGTATCATACCAATTACACCGAGCGCAACACTGCAGTAATATTGCCCGTTTTGCGCTTTGAGTAATTAAGTCTTTACCGACCAAATTGCTCAACGCGCAGAATGGCAATATTAGTGCCGGTTTTGCGCTCTGGGTATTTTTAATAACATCAACCTTTGTTCCAAATTGTTATGCGATGAGAATGTGTCATTGTTAGAGTGTCCAATACTCCAAGTGAGAGTAGGGTTATTGTATCATATATGTTATTGTCTGACAAAATTGCTTACCACAAACTCCCATTGATAAGTTTTGCCCGTTGAGCGCCTTTATTAGCCAATTTGTTAGTGGTTACTACAATTGCTCACCATTCACCCCGATCAGAACAAATAATTTTGGCCTGTTGTGCGCGGTGAGCAATTTTGTTAGTGCGAAAAAAAACTCCTCCTCGTCCACTCAATAAAATTTGCTGATATATCCACATTTATTGCTGCTCGCACCGTGCAAATTTTTAATGGTTAACAGAAATGCTCACAGCGCACAACGGCGATATATTATAACCTTTGGTCTTACTAATATTCTAAGAGACCCCTCGAGTCTGCAGATCAGTGTTGGTGAACATACAGAGCAGGGATCGTTAATATACAGCGGATTGCTACCAGCCGGATGTTCTGCTCTATAATGATTAATGCCAACCCAAATCTCTAAACAACCCCCCCCCCCCTTCAAAATGGAATATCTCTAAAAGATGCCATTTTGGAGGATGGGCAACTCCAACCCACCATCTTCAAATCCTATTTTCTCTTTGTTTAAGCTTTACTAATGAAAAATATTTATCATTAAAATGGGTTAATCTAATATATTATTTCTGCATGAAAGAAAATTATAAATAATATTAGTCTTCAATGTTAATTTTTTTTAATTTTTAAGTATTTAGTATTTCTTGTTATGTTGTAAATATTTAAAATTTGCTCGAAAAATATCCAATATTGGTATCATGTTGTAGGTATAATTAAGATATTTCCGACGGTACTAAAATTATTAAATTTGGTCATGTGATTTGTAAAATACATTAGTAATAAATAATTATAAGATTTTAATTAAGTTCTAAGTTGTCATTAATGAGAACTTTAGAGATTTGAAGGGGTGAATAGTGCCCCTCCAAATATGAAGGGGCACTATTGCAAATCTCTATCTCTATCTTCATTTTGGAGATGGGTTGGAGCAACTTCAATCTCCATTTTAGAGTTATAGAGATGGGTTGGAGTTGCTCATTTGCGCGTTGGGATAAACTGTAGCCTCTTAAAAAATAGCCCAACGCGCACAACGGGCAAAATAATGCCTTTAGGCTCGGGCAAAATTACGAGCACAACGGGAAAACAACGCGCACAACGGGAAAACAACGCGCACAACGGGCAAAAATTACGCGCACAACGGGCAAAACAACGCGCACAACGGGCAAAAAGGAAAGCCGGTGGTTCGCTTTTTGAGCATATAAAAGGTAGTTTATCAACAAATGTTAAACGCGCACACACCTAGTAGCCTTATGCCCGGTGTGCGCGTTGAGCAAAGTTTCGACGATAGCCCATTTGCTCAACGCGCCCCGCACGAACTAATTTTGCCGGTTGTGCGCTTTGAGCATATTTGTTGGATGCTGTAATTTTTGTTCCCACGGTTAATCATTCACACTCCTATTTTCATCATACTAAAATTGTGATTCCGCCATATGCCAACGTTTCGACAAATGTTAAACGCGCACACACCTAGTAGCCTTATGCCCGGTGTGCGCGTTGAGCAAAGTTTCGACGATAGCCCATTTGCTCAACGCGCCCCGCACGGACTAATTTTGCCGGTTGTGCGCTTTGAGCATATTTGTTGGATGCTGTAATTTTTGTTCCCACGGTTAATCATTCCCACTCCTATTTTCATCATACTAAAATTGTGATTCCGCCATATGCCAACAGTCAAACTTCGCTTAGAAACATTACCTAATTGTGATTAAGGCCAATACTTATTCATTCTGAAGACATTTTATATAAAAGCTGATACCTAGTCAATCTGATTCAGAAACTGCATGCAAACCTTTAGATTAACGCTGATACATATTCAAACGGTGACCATTCCAAAAGGGGCCAACCCATTCTAACATACTGAAGTACGTACAGATACAGATCCAAACAGATACATATCCCTTTGTTTGCAATGAAGTGGTGATCTGCGTGTTTCCCCCTTCAACTTCCGCGAGTTCATCGGGCGCACATCTTCGTTGCGTTTATTAACGTCCTTGTAACCTGCAGTCAAGTATGTAGCCGTGTCAAACACAACGCCTGGAACCCCGATTCCCCTGTGGCGATGTACGACACGGGCAATGCGCTCCACATCTACGTTGCAGTTGCCGAATTTCTGCCCTGATCTGCTCAAGATGATTGTCATACCAGATGTTTGCAATGACGTGGAACTTTGTCCTTTGTAGGAGACGCCGTGAATTAAAAAGTCGTCAGACCGTTTCGCTTATTACCGTCATTGCTGTCGTCGTTGTAACATGAAGTCAGGACAAAAGACACCGATTGGAACTCCGTTACCGGAGACGATGTAAAACAACACAGGGTTGCATAAGAAGTTGTGTTTGGGAGTGTAAGAGATCGGAAAGGATAGGATGGAGTGTCTGTGCAACAAAGATGATGTATAGTGAAACGATGAAGGGTTTGATGGAGGAGATGGAGTGTAGAGATGGAGATGGATATGGAGTGTATAGCAAGACACGCAAAACAAATACATAGCCACAATTCATAATAGGAGGGAATAACAATCTATCATGGTACAACACCCAGCAGCTTACCTGAAACATGTGAGACATCATAGCCAATATCACCCCAAAAGAATATGGTATGATCATCGAACACATTTTTCATAGTGTTGTTTGGGAAAAATTTTCTCAACGCAGTTGCAACACCCCCCAGCATTGTCGGGGATGCTTGATTATAAATGGACGATAGCCCTTCGTTGCATAAGTTTCCAACATGAACCATTTACCTTTACGTGAAAAGAGTACTGGATGAATGCTATCGTCCATATCTATATCAAGCATGCACGAACAGCTGAAGGACTTATTGTTTCCATACGGAGGTTGTGTGGGCAAATAAAGAAGATGATAGAAGAAAGTAGACGAAGTTTAGAGAAGATGAGTGCTCGTTGTCCGCCATTTATAGGGGAAATTGGACCAATCATAATGAAGCGTATAAAAAGTCCGTGATCCTACAGTAATGCAATGGATCTCGGGAATCGACATTTAGAGCATCTCCAAAGGGGCTCCCTAAATTATTTTAGAATGTGGAAAAAAATAGGTTAATTACTCTCCGCGCAAAACCATGAAACCCTACGGTTTTTCGCCTTGATGACATAATAGGAACAATACTACTCTCCACTAAGATTTTTTAATACATTATATTCGCCGTGCACACCGGGCTAAATAATACAGAGGCGAGTAACTATCATAATTGCTCACCGCGCAGAACGTTTAGAAAACGAGAATTGCTCAATGCGCAAAACGCAGAACGCATGACAGCGAATTGTATTGATGAGAAGAAGTAGAGTTAATGTGTGGCTACATCGAAGACCCCGTCGTGCTACAGAGGGGTTCTCGTGAATATACAAATGACTGCTCATCTACAGCGGATTGATGTCAGAGAGATGAAGAGACGTTAATTGCGATGGGAGAGAATTGATGTAGCAGGAGCGATTTGAAAGCTCTCAGGGAGACCTTTGACCCGGAAAATGACACAAATGTCCTCAAAAGCAATTCTGAGGTTTGAGTGGTTTTGTGCGCTGAGCAATTCTGATTTTTGAGCGGTTGTGTGCGGTGAGCACTTCTGAGTTTGAGTGGTTGTGTGCGATGAGCAATTTTGAGTTTTGAGTGGATTTGTGCGCTGATCAATTCTGAGTTTTGAGTGGGTTTTGTGCGGTGAGCTTATTCTGAGATTGAGTGGTTGTGTGCGGTGAGTAAT
Organism: Scilla litardierei; assembly: GCA_030789695.1. Taxonomy (NCBI): domain Eukaryota; kingdom Viridiplantae; phylum Streptophyta; class Magnoliopsida; order Asparagales; family Asparagaceae; genus Scilla; species Scilla litardierei. Next base: position 26,689 of record JAULAV010006827.1, on the reverse strand, counting down.
TCTGAGGTATGAGTGGTTTTGTAGCCGCTTACTTAATTGCTCAACGCTGAGACATAATTGATCAAAGCAAAGAAAGAAAAGCCCCCGTATTCGATCTCTCCTCACAATCCCAGGGTGTTGGGGCGATTTGCCTCTAGACACTCCTCCCCTCTCAAAAGAAACCTCCCGTTGGCCCGATCGTTGGATAGGCCCTCCTTTGATACCAGACCTCTCCTTCCCGACGAATTCTTCGTCTTACAGGCGGATCGCCAACGAGTTATTACTCTTACACATGGAGCGGCCCGTCTTCCACTCCCCGACTTCCCTTGTAGAACTTACACCAGGGGACTTAGGGCGGACCGCTCCTCCCCTCCAACGCCTACTCCGTGACGACCTCCACCTCCGGGGGCGGCGTCGCCGAAACCTCCCGCTGGCCCGATACCGGACCTCTCCTTCCCGACGAATTCTTCCTTTCTCAGGCGGATCGCCGACGAGTTATTCGTCTTACACATGGAGCGGCCAGCCTTCCACTCCCCGAATTCCCTTGGAGAACTAACGCCAGGGGACTTAGGGCGGACCGCTCCTCCCCTCCAGCGCCTACTCCGTGACAACCTCCACCTCCGGTGGAGGCGTCGCCGCCCGCGGGGTGTTGGTCCAAATCACCGGTGAAGGCATCGCCATGCCAATCACCCCACTGGGCACCACCGTTCCCAGACAACGGGTCCCTCCGCCATCCAACGGTCTGCCTTCCACTCATCGACCTCCCGTCGCACATCCTGAAGTGGAACGAAACCCCAGCCCGCCATCCAACGGCATGCCTTCCACTCCTTGACGACCCGTCGCACATCCTGGTGCAGGTTATAGTAAATTGGAACGAAACCCCCGACCGCCATCCAAAGGCCTGCCTCCCACTCCTCGACCTCCCGTCGCACATCCTGATGCAGTTTACAGTAAAGTGGAACGGCCCGACATCCAACGTCCTGCATTCAACCACTGGCGTCGTTATCGACGTATTGTAAAGAACGCGAAAATGTCCCTCCAAGCAAGTTGTTAAATTCCGTCTATGATAAAATTAACTTGTTTACATGCAAACTTTTAGGTTATCTCAAATACATAATCAATCTGAAGACATTTTAGATTAAATCGGCTACATATTCAATCGACTTCGTATACTGATTGAAAATTTTTAGATTATATCTCAGACATATTCCAATTGATGACATTTTCAAAATGACCCCGCCATTCAACTATATGGATGTACATACTGATACAGAACAAAACATATTCATTACCCCATGCTCTTTACAAACTGATACATATGATTGTCTTCGTAAGATGTTTGCAATGAAGGTGCTTTTTACCGGATCTATTGTCGGCGTGATCTGCGTGCTTCACCCTACAACGACGCCTGCAATGACGACACTCCTATCCTGCCTACGGTTGCCGTAAGTAGGCAACGACGTTAACTAACGCAACGAAGCGACCATCTTCGTAGAGTTTATGGACGTGTTTGCCAACTATCTGCCACCGTAGCCCTTATAGGAGTGTCGTCATTGCAGGCGTCCTTGTACCCGGCTGTCAAGTATGAGTCGTATGACGACGGTTCAAAGACACCGAAAAGAACTCCGATTGCCAAGAGGCGGTGAACACCGACACATGGTTCGTTATAAATAGAGGATCTATAGTACAAATATGAAGGGGATGGAGGAGAAGATAGTGTAAAAGAGGAGATGGCCGTTCCACGTGAATGCGTGAAAAAAGTACTGGTTGAATTCTATCGTCCATTTTTATCTCAAGCATCAGGCCCGAACAGTAGAAAACCATCTCATCTTTACACCCCATATCCATCTCCATCTCGTCCATTTCTACCTCATGCATCATGCTCGAACAAAAGAAGCCCTTATTGTTTCCAGACGGAGGTTGTGTGGGCAAAAAGAAGAAGATGATATAAGAAGTTAGAGGAAGTTGTGGGAAGATGAGGGCTCCTTGTCCGCCAATTTATAGGGGAATTGGACCAATCAAAATGAAACTAAACTGTTTTTCGCCTTGATCAACAATGATGCCAATTGGAAAATTACTCCCAACAATACTAATCTCCACTAATCCTTTTAAAAACATTTTATTCGACGCGCACACCGTGCTAAATAATACAGGATCGAGTAACAAACTAACAATCAGAATTGCTCACCGCGCAAAACGCATGGAAAAATGGAATTGCTCAAGGCGCACAACGCACAACGCATGGCAGCGATTTTTATTGGTTTACGAGGATGCGACCGAAGTAGAGTTAATGTGTGGCTCCATCGAAGACCCCGTCATGCTACAGGAGGGGTTCTCGTGAATATACAAAAGACTGCACGTCAATCTACAGCTGATTGATACCAGACATGTGCAGTTCTCAAGAATGTTTGACCGGCCGGTGGGAGGTGAGCTGGAAAAATTAATAGCTGCTAACATAATTGCACAAAGCTAGGAACAAACATATTTTTGGCAGTTGTGCGCGATGAGCAAATTTTTAATGGTTTAAATAATTGCTCATAGCGAACAACAAGAAACGACAGGTGTAGACGCTATGAGTCGTTGTGCGCTTTAACATGTGTTCGCTTTGAGCATCTAAGGTATTTTATAGACAATGGTTTAACGCGCACAACCAATCTGAAGACATATTCAATCGAATTCAACTATATTGATGTACATACTGATACAGACCCAAACTGATTCATTAGCCTATGCTCTTACAAACTGATACATATGATTAAGCCTGGATGGCGGCCCTTGGTCACATAGGTTGGCGGTGGATGGCTACTGTCCCTCTGGCTCTGAGGCACAAGCACTCCTTCCTGTTGTTTTCGATCTCTTGTCTCGCATCCAAATTGAAGAATAAAATGAAGCAGAATCGCGTCGGAATACGGAAAAAGGTGAAATTCGTGTAAGCTTCGATCCAGAGGTTCTCGAATGCTTCATTGGCTGCGAGCCCTTGCGGTGTACATCGACCACGTTTACAGTTACCGTGCTCAGCGTATTTGTCATGCAATCCGAAGGCATCTGCTGATCCCAGTATTCTAGCGCTGAAGCTTCCGGGTCTGGAAAATCAAACATTTCATCCTGGTAACAAAACAGAATGCTTAATGCCATCATACATACATACGTAGTTTTGAATTATTCAGAGGAAATAATTAGAAAATTTGAACTTACTCCAATGACTAGATCCTCCAGGTTCGGGCAGCTATTCAGCAAGCATGACAGGATTGAAAACGTCGTTGTTGTGCAGGGTATCCGTCTGAGGGTGAGTTCTTTCATCTTCGGCAAGAGACACCACAGAGTAACGGGCCTGATATAGATATCTGATATGGACGATAGCATTCATTTAGCTGTTCGTCCATTTATAATCAGGCATGCCCGAAAAAGGCTTTCCAGATGTGAGGATTTCGCCTTCCACGAACAGCTGAAGGACTTAATGTTTCAATAGGAAGGTTGTGGGGGCAAATAAAGAAGAAGATGATGGAAGAAAGTAGATGAAGTTGTGAGAAGATGAGTGCTCCATGTCCGCCAATTTTATAGGTGAATTGGAGCGATCAAAATGAAGCGTATAATAAGTCCTTGATCCTACAGTAATGCAATGGATCTCGGGAATCAACAATTATTTACTCAACGCGCAAACCGCGGAATACCAACGCGAAAATCGCGTAATCCCAATTATTTTAGCATCTGGATCAAAATTGGTTAATTACTCTCCGCGCATAACAAGGAAACTCATCGATTTTTCGCCTTGATCAACATTGATGCTAATAGGAAAATTACTCCCGACAATACTACTCTCCACTAAGATTTTTTAATACATTTTATTCGACACGCACCCCGGGCTAAATAATACAGAAGAGAGAAACTATTATAATTGATCCTCGCGCAAAACGCATGGAAAATGGGAATTGCTCAATGCGCACAACGCACAACGCAAACGCAGTACCATATTAACTGTGGGGCTACATCGAAGACCCCGTCAAGCTACAGAAGGGTGCTCGTGAATAAGAAAATACTGCTCCTGAATCTACTGCTGATTGATACCAGACATATGATTTTCCCAAGAATGTATGACCAGTGGCAAGTGAGCTGGCAAAATTTATATTTTGGCCGTTGTGCGCAGTGAGCAAATTTTTAATGTTTTAAAAATTTGCTCAAAGCGCACAACAAGTATCGCCAGATGTTCACTTTGACCCGGTGTGCGCGTTCAGCAAATATAATGCTGTACATACATACTGATACAGATCCAAACTGATTCATTAGCCTATGCTCTTACAAACTGAAACATGTGATTGTCGGTGTGATCTGCGTGCTTTCCCGTCAACTTCCGCGAGTTCACCGGGCGACCATCTTCGTTCCGTTTATTACCGTCGTTGCAGATTCTCTGCCATCATCGGCTGGATATGAGTGTAGTCATAGCATGCGTCGGTGTAACCTGCAGTCGGGTATGTAGCCGTTTCAAAGACACCTAGAGAAACTCCGATTCACATGAGGCGTCGAACAACACCAACAGATCAAAATACTAAACACCGCTGGTCTTTGAACAACTTACAAGCTCAGATGCAGAACTGCATGCGGCGATGTGTTCCAGTAAGAGAATACTAAACCCTGCATGCGGCCCCAACCTCCTCGCATCTCTTCGTTACAACCTCCTCAAGATCTGCTAAGGCGCACGTAGGTGGAGGATCTTCGTTGTAGACAATGAAGGCGGATCCTACGGAGAACACACTGGCATTTGATGCGTCCATCACCTGGTCAACATTCATCCGGACGGTTCGACCGGCAGCTAGATCCACCTTTTCGAGGAAGCCCCTTTAAGGAGGCTCGAACTGATCGGTGAAGTAAAAGCTTAATCCAGAGAAGATCTTCACCGCCTGTAAGAGACCAATATAAGAGACAAATATGATATGTGCACTACTGGACATGGGCCTCCGCACACGAATACACAAGGAAAAGTGTTCATAAGATGGCTTCCTCCGATAATTATCCAAAGACTCAAATAGTTCAAAACATTTTCCAATTCAAATAGTTCAAAGGCGCGACATGCCGTCATTGGCGTGTCATTACAGTCACTTCCCTGCTCGTTTTGTAATTTCTGTCGCTTTACTTGAGCATCATCACCATCATCTGTTCGGACGAGGAAATGGATGTGTGACTCTTCACATCATTTGATTTTCTGGAAATCTGAGACAACCATGCCTTTTGTGTTTCCGCACAGGTTCCAGGCTTCCAGCTTCTGCATTATGAGACAATTATGATCTGCTTTATCCACAGTCAGATTTGGCCAATTTGCCTGCGAGCCAAGAGATCGAAAAGAAAAGAGGGAGTGCTTGTGCCTCAGAGAGACGGTACCCATGCACCGCCAACCTAATTGACCCAGAGCAGCCAAGCAGGGCGCAAAGGCCCGGGGGGCCATTCTTCTCTTCGCAGACCAGGGAGAGAAGCATATTAGGGAGGCAACTGCATCAGCCTGTAGTCCTCCGATTTCATACGTTTCTCCAGGGCATTCACGGCATTCACGATCCATTTATCATACAGTAATGCTAGGGATCTCGGGAATGAACATCTTATTTACTCAACGCGTAATCCCACCGAGAAAAACGAGTAATCCTAACTCTTTTGCGCCTTGAATTACTCTCCCCACACGACAAGGAAACTGAACCGTTTTGCGCCTTGAATTACTCTCCGTCAAAGACTCGAAAAATTATTTATTTTCTAGCGCAACAAAAACAATCAAATTGTTTCTGTTGTGCGTGCGGGTAATTGGTTCCACTATAAGCCCTTGTGTGTAATGTGGAGTCCTCAGATGTGAGACCGTGTGTGTACAGCGGTTGGATATTGATTAACACTATGACTTTTTAACCAACTCGCACGACGCGCACGACGGCTAATTGATATCAGCCCTTTGTTGCGTTTATTAACGTCATGGATTGATTGGTAACGGCTATTTATTACAAATATTTTACAAATAACGTGACCAAATTTAATAATTTTAGTACCGATGGAAATATCTCAATTATACATACTACATGAGACCAATATTGGATATTTTTCGAGCAAATTTAAAATATTTACAACATTACAAGAAATACTAAATACTTAAAAATTAAAAAAAATTAACATTGAAGAATAATATTATTTATAGTTTTCTTTCATGCAGGAACAATGTATTAGATTAACCCATTATAACGATAAATATTTTTCATTAGTAAAGCTTAAACAAAGAAAAAATATGATTTGAAGATGGTGGGTTGGAGTTGCACATCCTCAAAAATAGCATCTTTTAGAGATATTCCATTTTGAAATGGGGTTTTTAGAGATTTGTGGTGGAGTTGCTATATGGAATTGGAGCGATCAAAATGAAGCGTAATAAGTCCTTGATCCTACAGTAATGCAATGGATCTCGGGAATCAACAATTATTTACTCAACGCGCAAACCGCGGAATACCAACGCGAAAATCGCGTAATCCCAATTATTTTAGCATCTGGATCAAAATTGGTTAATTACTCTCCGCGCATAACAATGAAACTCAACGATTTTTCGCCTTGATCAACATTGATGCTAATAGGAAACTTACTCCAAACAATACTACTCTCCACTAAGATTTTTTAATACATTTTATTCGACACGCACCCCGGGCTAAATAATACAGAAGAGAGAAACTATTATAATTGATCACCGCGCAAAACGCATGGAAAACGGGAATTGCTCAATGCGCGCAACGCAGATGGGTCAATGAGGATGTGACTGCTGAAGTACCATATTAACTGTGTGGCTACATCGAAGACCCCGTCAAGCTACAGAAGGTTGCTCGTGAATAAGAAAATACTGCTCCTGAATCTACAGCTGATTGATACCACACATATGAGTTTCCCAAGAATGTATGACCAGTGCCAAGTGAGCTGGCAAAATTTATATTTTGGCCGTTGTGCGCGGTGAGCAAATTTTTAATGTTTTAAAAATTTGCTCAAAGCGCACAACAAGTATCGCCAGATGTTCACTTTGACCCGGTGTGCGCGTTCAGTAAATTTGTTATGGCTAACATAATTGCGCAAAGCGCACAACATTCAGAATTATGACCGTTGTGCGCGTTAAGCTCTATAGTTGCGTCGATGACAAATTTATAGCCGTTACATAAGGGCTCAATGTTCAGTACCAAAAAATTGCTCACAGCGCACAACAAGTAAGGCCAGGTGTTAATTTTGAGCCGGTGTGCGCGTTCAGCAAAATTTGTAATGGTTAACATAATGGCGCAAAGCGCACAACATGCAGAATTATGCCGGTTGTGCGCGTGACGCAAAATTTGCGTCGAAGACAAATTTGCTCAACGCCCCCACGGGATTAAATTTGCCCGTTTTGCGCTTTGAGCATATTTGTGAGATGCTATAAGTTTACTCCCACTGCGCGCCACCGCAGTGAATCAATCAAATTCCAAATTTCATCATACTTAGTCTGAATTCTAACAGATTTAAGTCTTATTATACTTGTTCAATCTGAAAACATTGTAGATTAAACCGGATACTTATTCACTCTGTCTCAAAAACTACATACAAACTTTAAAAATAAATCTGATACCTTTTCAATCTGAAGGCATATTCAATCGACTTCATAAACTGCATGCAAAATTTTAGATTAAATCTCATACATATTCAAATTGATGACATTTTGAAAATTACCCAGGCATTCAAATATATTGATATACATACAGACTGATACAGATCCAAACTGATTCATTAGCCTATGCTCTTACAAACTGATACATATGATTAAGCCTGGATGGCGGCCCTTGGTCACATTGGTTGGCGGTGCATGGCTACCGTCCCTCTGAGGCAACAGCAATCCCTCCTTTTGTATTCGATCTCTTGGTTCAAATCCAAATTGAATAAGAAAATGAAGAACAATCGAGTGGGAATATGGTGAAATTACTGTAACCATTGATCCAGACGTTCTAGACTGCTTCGTTTGATGGAGCCCTTGCGCCCGCCTATGTTCCAGGTTCAAAAATCCATGTTTTTGAACCTGGAACATTGGCAGGCGCAACAGCTCGCATCCAACGAAGCATTCTAGAACGTCTGGATCAATGGTTACAGTAATTTCGATACTTCCTGGGCCCGAGGACGTTGTTCGTGCTTCAATCTTGAAGGGTATTCCGAAGGAGCGGACAAAGTTCGATGATCTTAAGAATGATGAGATGATCCTCGATCGCTAAAAGCAAAAAAATGAACTGTTAAAAGCTTGGGGGAGGCGTCCATAACAATCTATAACCATCTAGTTACCTCGGTCGACCATCGTCGTTACGTTTATTATCGTCGTTGCCGACTGTCGGCAACAGGGAAACATGATAGGAGTGGCGTCATTGCCCGCGTCGTTGTAACCGGCTGTCAAGTATGTATCATACTTGACACAATGTGCTGGTTATGTCCCCCTGACCAGTACTTCTTGGGCGGTTGACCTGGGTGCCCAGTTTCGGGGACGGTCATATGGAAACCCTTTTTCGGGAATCCCTGATTATAAATGGACGAACAGCTGAATGAATGCTATCGTGCATGCTTGAATCTTGATAGCAATATCTGATATCTATATCAAGCATGCACGAACAGCTGAAAGACTTACTGTTTCAATAGGAAGGTTGTGGGGGCAAATAAAGAAGAAGATGATGGAAGAAAGTAGATGAACTTGTGAGAAGATGAGTGCTCCTTGTCCGCCAATTTTATAGGGGAATTGGAGCAATTAAAATGAAGCGTAATAAGTCCTTGATCCTACAGTAATGCAATGGATCTCGGGAATCAACAATTATTTACTCAACGCGCAAACCGCGGAATACCAACGCGAAAATCGCGTAATCCCAATTATTTTAGCATCTGGATCAAAATTGGTTAATTACTCTCCGCGCATAACAATGAAACTCAACGATTTTTCGCCTTGATCAACATTGATGCTAATAGGAAACTTACTCCAAACAATACTACTCTCCACTAAGATTTTTTAATACATTTTATTCGACACGCACCCCGGGCTAAATAATACAGAAGAGAGAAACTATTATAATTGATCACCGCGCAAAACGCATGGAAAACAGGAATTGCTCAATGCGCGCAACGCAGATGGGTCAATGAGGATGTGACTGCTGAAGTACCATATTAACTGTGTGGCTACATCGAAGACCCCGTCAAGCTACAGAAGGTTGCTCGTGAATAAGAAAATACTGCTCCTGAATCTACAGCTGATTGATACCACACATATGATTTTCCCAAGAATGTATGACCAGTGCCAAGTGAGCTGGCAAAATTTATATTTTGGCCGTTGTGCGCGGTGAGCAAATTTTTAATGTTTTAAAAATTTGGTCAAAGCGCACAACAAGTATCACCAGATGTTCACTTTGACCCGGTGTGCGCGTTCTGCAAATTTGTTATGGCTAACATAATTGCGCAAAGCACACAACATTCAGAATTATGACCGTTGTGCGCGTTAAGCTCTATAGTTGCGTCGATGACAAATTTGCTCAACGCCCCCACGGGAATAAATTTGACTGTTTTGCGCTTTGAGCATATTTGTGAATTGCAATAATTTTAATTCCACCGCCCACCAGCGCATTGAATCAATCACATTCCAAATTTCATCATCTTAATCACGCACAACCAGCAGAATTATGCCCGTTGTGCGCATTTAGGTAAAGTCATGACAAATTTGCTCAACGTCCCCACGGGAATAAATTTGACCGTTTTGCGCTTTGAGCATATTTGTGAGATGCTATAATTTTAATTCCACCTCGCACCAGCGCATTGAATCAATCACATTCCAAATTTCATCATACTTAAACACGCACAACCAGCAGAATTATGCCCGTTGTGCGCCTTTAGCTAAAGTGTAGATTAAGTCTCGTACATATTCTAGTTGATGTTATTTTGAAAATGACCCAGCCATTCAAATATATTGATGTACATACTGATACAGATCCAAACTGATTCATTAGCCTATGCTCTTACAAACTGAAACATGTGATTGTCGGTGTGATCTGCGTGCTTCCCCGTCAACTTCCGCAAGTTCACCGGTCGACCATCTTCGTTCCGTTTATTACCGTCGTTGCAGATTTTCTGCCATCATCGGTTGGATATGAGTGTAGGCATAGCATGCGTCGGTGTAACCTGCAGTCGGGTATGTAGCCGTTTCAAAGACACCTAGAGAAACTCCGATTCACATGAGGCGTCGAACAACACCAAATGGTTGCATAACAAATAGAATGAGGAGATAAAGAGTTGGATGGAGTTTATAAAGAGGAGATGGATATGGAGTGTATAGTCGAGGAGTGGAAGGCGAAATGCTCACATATGGAAGGCATTCATCGGGCGTGTATGCCCTGGAGAAGCGTATGAAATCGGAGGCATACATGCTGATGCAGACGCCTCCCGAATATGCTTCTCTCCCTGGTCTGCGAAGTGCGAAAAGATGAATGGCCCCCCTGGCCTTCCCTGGATGTCTGCACTGGGTCACATAGGTTGGCGGTGCATGGCTACCGGCCCTCTGAGGCACAAGCACTCCCTCCTGTTCTTTTCGATCTCTTGTCTCGCAGCCAAAATTGGAAATCCCCAGGAGGAAATGGACAATTATGATCTGCTGCATCCACAGTCAGATTTGCCCAATTTGGCTGCGAGCCAAGAGATCGAAAAGAACAGAAGGGAGTGCTTGTGCCTCAGAGAGACGGTAGCCATGCACCGCCAACCTAATTGACCCAGAGAAGCCAACCAGGGCGCAAAGGCCCGGGGGGCCATTCTTCTCTTCGCAGACCAGGGAGAGAAGCATATTCGGGAGGCGTCTGCATCAGCCTGTAGGCCTCCGATTTCATACGCTTCTCCAGGGCATACACGGCATTCACGGTCCATTTATAGCGAAAAACGACCGATCAAATTGATGAGTATTAAGTCCGTTATCCTACAGTAATGCTAAGGATCTCGGGAATGAACATCTTATTTACTCAACGCGTAATCACACCGAGAAAAACGCGTAATCCTAAGTATTTTAGGCTCAGCTGAAAAAGAGGCAAATTACTCTCCCCACACGACAAGGATACCGAACCGTTTTGCGCCCTGAATTACTCTCCGTCGAACACTCGAAAAATTATTTATTTTCCAGCGCATCAAAAACTATCAAATTGTTTCTGTTGTGAGTGCGGTTTAATTGGTTCCACTATAAGCCCTTGTGTGTAATGTGGATTGTGGAGTCCTCAGATGTGAGACCGTGTGTGTACAGCGGATGGATATTGATTCACACTATGACTTTTAACCACCGCGCACGACGCGCACAACGGATAATTGATATCAGCCCTTCGTTGTGTTTATTACCGTCATAGCTTGGTAACGGCTATTTATTACAAATGTATTTTACAAGGCACATGACCAAATTTAATAAGTTTAGAACCGATGGAATATCTCAATTATACATACTACCTGAGACCAATATTGGATATTTTTCGAGCAAATTTTAAAATATTTACAACATTACAAGAAATACTAAATACTTAAAAATTAAAAAAATTAACATTGAAGAATAATACTATTTATAGTTTTCTTTCATGCAGAAACAATGTATTAGATTAACAATGTATGCAGAAACAAGTATCGCCAGGTGTTCACTTTGAGCCGGAGTGCACGTTCTCAAATTTGTTATGGCTAACATAATTGCGCAAAGCGCACAACATGCAGAATTATGCCCGTTTAGCGCGTTAAGCTCTATAGTTGCGTCAATGACAAATTTGCTCAACGCCCCCACGGGAATAAATTTGACCGTTTTGCTCTTTGATCATATTTGTGAGATGCTCCTGAATCTACTCCCACTGCGCGCCACCGCAGTGAATCAATCAAATTCCAAATTTCATCATACTTACTCTGAATCCCAACCACGCCTACATCCAAACTTTTAGATTTAAGTCTTATTATACTTGTTCAATCTGAAAACATTGTAGATTAAACCGGATACTTATTCACTCTGACTCAGAAACTACATACAAACTTTAAAAATAAATCTGATACCTTTTCAATCTGAAGGCATATTCAATCGACTTCATAAACTGCATGCAAAATTATAGATTAAATCTCATACATATTCAAATGGATGACATTTTGAAAATTACCCAGCCATTCAAATATATTGATATACATACTGAATTACTGATACAGATCCAAACTGATTCATTAGCCTATGGCCCTATGCTCTTACAAACTGAGGGGTTCTCGTGAATATACAAAAGACTGTTCGTAAATCTACAGCTGATTGATACCAGACATGTGCATTTCTCAAGAATGTTTGACCGGTCGGTGGGACGTGGGCTGGAAAAATTAATAGCCGCTTACATAATTGCTCAACGCCCAGAACCAACTAATTTATGGCCGTTGTGCGCGTTGATGATATTTATAATGGTTACTTTAATTGCGCAAAGTGCACAACAAGCACAGCCAGAGCCAGCTGTTCGCTTTGAGCATCTAAGGTATTTTATGGACAATTGTTTAACGCGCACAACCAGCAGAATTTACTCGTTGTGCGCTTTAAGCTGATGTTTCATCGATGACAAATTTTCTCAACACGACCACGGGAATATATTTAATCATACTTATTCTGAATCCCAATCAAGCCTACATGCAAGCTTTTAGATTTAAGTCTTATTATACTTGTTCAATCTGGAAACATTGTAGATTAAACCGGATACTTATTCACTCTGACTCAGAAACTACATACAAACTTTAAAAATAAATCTGATACCTTTTCAATCTGAAGGCATATTCAATCGACTTCATAAACTGCATGCAAAATTATAGATTAAATCTCATACATATTCAAATTGATGACATTTTGAAAATTACCCAGCCATTCAAATATATTGATATACATACTGAATTACTGATACAGATCCAAACTGATTCATTAGCCTATGGCCCTATGCTCTTACAAACTGAGGGGTTCTCGTGAATATACAAAAGACTGTTCGTAAATCTACAGCTGATTGATACCAGACATGTGCATTTCTCAAGAATGTTTGACCGGTCGGTGGGACGTGGGCTGGAAAAATTAAATCTGATACTTATGCAAGCTGAGGCATATTCAATCGAATTCAACTATATTGATGTACATACTGATACAGACACAAACTGATTCATTAGCCTATGCTCTTACAAACTGATACATATGATTGTCTACGTAGATGTTTGCAATGAAGGGATCGCTGTAGGATAACGGACTTATACTCATCAATTTGAATGGTCAATTTCACTATAAATTGACCGTGAACGCCTTCAAAAATTTCGCTTTGTGTTTGACATTACCCTCAAAAATTACTCACACTGCAACATCTGTATATACTGTATATTCACGAGCTCAACAACTGTAGACTCACGGGTTCTTTCCATTACTCACAGTAAATCAACTGTAGTCTCATCCTCATCCATGGGCAGTCCAAATCGTCTATAATAAATGGCGTCTCATTCTTAAATGTTGGTAACTGCTATTTTGATTGCAGCATTCAAACCTCTCAATAAATACGCAGTTAAAGCCTCGCTTTAATACGCATCATTCAAAGCCTATTTTAATACTCGTTTAATATTTCACCGTTTGAATTCATAACAGCTATTTTTTGAATTCTATTTATATCCCACTGCTTTCCTCAAGAAAATACACGGAAAAACTACTTCCTCCAAATATTCTTCTGTGCATCATCCCGTTCTCCTGGGTAGCTATACTCTGCATAATCCAAAGTCTCTGGCCAAGTGTGGACGTGGCCAGGGGCTGCTGTGTTAACCTTTGGGAGCAACCGACAACTACCACCGAGGTCGCGCCAAGTATTCTTCTTCTCGGATCTTCCTCGTATAGCCACGGTATTCTACATATTTTTCTTACAATATATTTGTTTCTCAGTTTAACCGGACAAATTCTAACCATTGCTTCGTTCTGCTTGATGTAGAAATATACCATGGTAAATGGAAGATAAAATTGAAAGTTACTCCTGCTATTTCAATGTGGAGTCGTGGACCATTTCCTTCATGATGTAGATGCCTGTAAAGAGAATGGGATGGCGGTAGAAGATGACTCCAATGAAATCAGTCTAACTTCGCAACCAAAATGCACCTTCAAGAATGTTGTCGCTTTGCATGTAAAACTTCCGATAGGATTCCTGCTGCCCTTCATCGGAATGGCCCTCGACATATTTATCAGATTGATGGTTGTGCCTGCCCTCAACGACTCTTAACCTTCACTCCTCACCGCCAACGTCGACGCCCACCATTACCACGCAATGAGAACAGACATTGACACTTCTTGGTTTTAACTGGCCTGTCGGTCGTTTTTTCCTTTCGGTGACACCTGTAAACCCCGCTTCTTTCACATGCAAAGTAAACAACTTTGCATGTGAATGAAGCGGGGTTTACAGGTGACACCGAAAAGAAAAAACGACCGACAGGCCAGTTAAAACCAAGAAGTGTCCATGTCTGTTCTCATTGCGTGGTAATGGTGGGCGTCGGCATTGGCGGTGAGGAGTGAAGGTTAACAGGCGTTGAGGGCAGGCACAACCATCAAGCTGCTAAATATGTCGAGGGCCATTCCGATGAAGGGCAGTAGCTGGGAATGGAGATGGATCATTGAGAGATTTGGCAAATAGCACGCTGAGGCCGGCTGAGATTTTGAAAGTCCAACCTTCCATGCAAATCAATTTATAATGCACGTCACCGAGTAAAAAGGGACAACAAGAATGTTGATATTGAAAAAAATTCTGTATAAAATTGATGTTAGGTTTTGTGCAAAATAATCACTTGTTGTAAGAAATTAAAAGATATGTTTACCCATATTGCTACCTTCGTATGGAAATTTCACCACACTTGTCACTTGTGCTTTTTAAGCCCCGCGGACGACGCGCACGACGGGGGTAATTTTGCCCGTCGTGCGCGCGAATGGAAAATGCTCCACACTTGTACGTTTTAGCCCCCGCGGACGACGGGGGTTATTTTGTCCGCCGTGCGCTCGGATGGAAATCGCTCCACACTTGTGCTTTTTAAGCCCCGCGGACGACGCGCACGACGGGGGTAATTTTGCCCGTCGTGCGCGCGAATGGAAAATGCTCCACACTTGTACGTTTTAGCCCCCGCGGACGACGGGGGTTATTTTGTCCGCCGTGCGCTCGGGTGGAAATTGCTCCACACTAGGCGTTTTAACCCACGCACACGACGGGGGTAAATTTGCCCGTCGTGCGCACGGATGGAAATTGCTTAACAGATTGCGTTTTCCCCCTCGCGCACGACGGGGTAACCACACTGGGCGTTTTAAACCACGCGCACGACGGGGGTAAGTTTGCCCGTCGTGCGCGCGGATGGAAATTGCTTTACAGATTGCGTTTTCCCCCTCGCGCACGACGGGGGTAATTTGGCCCGTCGTGCGCACGGCAGTAAATTGCTCCACACTTGTGCATTTGCCCGCACACGACGCGCACGACGGGGGTTATTTTGCCCGTCGTGCGCGCGGATGTGAATTGCTGCACACTTGTGCGTTTTAACCCCCGCGGACGACGGGGTTAATTTTGTCCGCCGTGCGCTCGGATGGAAATTGCTCCTCACTAGGCGTTTTAAACCACGCGCACGACGGGGGTAAGTTTGCCCGTCGTGCGCGCGGATGGAAATTGCTTTACAGATTGCGTTTTCCCCCTCGCGCACGACGGGGTAATTTGGCTCGTCGTGCGCACGGCTGTAAATTGCTCCACACTTGTGCGTTTGCCCGCACACGACGCGCACTACGGGGGTTATTTTGACCGTCGTGCGCGCGGATGTGAATTGCTGCACACTGGTGCGTTTTAACCCCCGCGGACGACGCGCACGACGGGGGTAATTTTGCCCGTCGTGCGCTCGGATGGAAATTGCTCCACACTGGGCGTTTTAACCCACGCGCACGACGGGGGTAAGTTTGCCCGTCGTGCGCGCGGATGGAAATTGCTTTACAGATTGCATTTTCCCCCTCGCGCACGACGGGGGTAATTTGGCCCGTCGTGCGCACGGCAGTAAATTGCTCCACACTTGTGCATTTGACCGCACACGACGCGCACGACGGGGGTTATTTTGCCCGTCGTGCGCGCGGATGTGAATTGCTGCACACTTGTGCGTTTTAACCCCCGCGGACGACGGGGTTAATTTTGTCCGCCGTGCGCTCGGATGAAAATTGCTCCTCACTAGGCGTTTTAAACCACGCGCACGACGGGGGTAAGTTTGCCCGTCGTGCGCGCGGATGGAAATTGCTTTACAGATTGCGTTTTCCCCCTCGCGCACGACGGGGGTAATTTGGCCCGTCGTGCGCACGTCTGTAAATGCTCCACACTTGTGCGTTTGCCCGCACACGACGCGCACGACGGGGGTTATTTTGCCCGTCGTGCGCGCGGATGTGAATTGCTGCACACTGGTGCGTTTTAACCACCGCGGACAACGCGCACGACGGGGGTAATTTTGCCCGTCGTGCGCTCGGATGGAAATTGCTCCACACTGGGCGTTTTAACCCACGCGCACGACGGGGGTAAGTTTGCCCGTCGTGCGTGCGGATGGAAATTGCTTTACAGATTGTGTTTTCCCCCTCGCGCACGACGGGGGTAATTTGGCCCGTCGTGCGCACGACAGTAAATTGCTCCACACTTGTGCATTTGACCGCACACGACGCGCACGACGGGGGTTATTTTGCCCGTCGTGCGCGCGGATGTGAATTTTTGCACACTTGTGCGTTTTAACCCCCACGGACGACGGGGTTAATTTTGTCCGCCGTGCGCTCGGATGAAAATTGCTCCTCACTAGGCGTTTTAAACCACGCGCACGACGGGGGTAAGTTTGCCCGTCGTGCGCGCGGATGGAAATTGCTTTACAGATTACGTTTTCCCCCTCGCGCACGACGGGGGTAATTTGGCCCGTCGTGCGCACGGCTGTAAATGCTCCACACTTGTGCGTTTGCCCGCACACGACGCGCACGACGGGGGTTATTTTGCCCGTCGTGCGCGCGGATGGAAATTGCTCGACACCTGTGCGTTTTAACCCCCACGGACGACGCGCACGACGGGGGTTATTTTGCCCGTCGTGCGCGCGGATGGAAATTGCTGCACACTTGTGCGTTTTAACCCACGCGCACGACAGGGTAAGTTTGCCTGTCGTGCGCGCGGATGGAAATTGCTTTACAGATTGCGTTTTCCCCCTCGCGCACGACGGGGTAATTTGGCTCGTCGTGCGCACGGCTGTAAATAGCTCCTCACTTATGCGTTTGCCCGCACACGATGCGCACGACGGGGGTAATTTTGCCCGTCGTGCGCGCGGATGTGAATTGCTGCACACTGGCGCGTTTTAACCCCCGCGGACGACGCGCACGACGGGGGTAATTTTGCCCGTCGTGCGCTCGGATGGAAATTGCTCCACACTAGGCGTTTAACCCACGCGCACGACGGGGGTAAGTTTGCCCGTCGTGCGCGCGGATGGAAATTGCTTTACAGACTTCGTTTTCCCCCTCGCGCACGACGGGGGTAATTTGGCCCGTCGTGCGCACGGCTGTAAATTGCTCCACACTTGTGCGTTTGCCCGCGCAGGACGCGCACGACGGGGGTTATTTTGCCCGTCGTGCGCGCGGATTTGAATTTCTTCACACTAGGCGTTTTAACCCCCGCGGACGACGGGGTTAATTTTGTCCGCCGTGCGCTCGGATGGAAATTGCTCCTCACTAAGCGTTTTAAACCACGCGCACGACGGGGGTAAGTTTGCCCGTCGTGCGCGCGGATGGACATTGCTTTACAGATTGCGTTTTCCCCCTCGCGCACGACGGGGGTAATTTGGCCCGTCGTGCGCACGGCTGTAATTGCTCCACACTTGTGCGTTTGACCGCACACGACGCGCACGACGGGGGTAATTTTGCCCGTCGTGCGCGCGGATGGAAATTGCCCGACACTAGTGCGTTTTAACCCCCGCGGACGACGCGCACGACGGGGGTTATTTTGCCCGTCGTGCGCGCGGATGGAAATTGCTGCACACTTGTGCGTTTTAACCCATGCGCACGACGGGGTAAGTTTGCCCGTCGTGCGCGCGGATTGAAATTGCCTTACATATTGCGTTTTCCCCATCGCGCACGACGGGGGTAATTTGGCCCGTCGTGCGCCTGGCTGTAAATTGACCCACACTTGTGCGTTGTCCGCACACGACACGCACGACGGGGGTTATTTTGCCCGTCGTGCGCGCGGATGGAAATTGCTTCACACAGTAGGCGTTTTAACCCCCGCGAACGACGGGGGTAAGTTTGCCCGTCGTGCGCGCGGATGAAAATTGCTCTACAGTAGGCGTTTTAACCCACGCGCACGACGGGGGTTAGTTTGCCCGTCGTGCGCGCGGATGGAAATTGCTTTACATATTGCGTTTTCCCCCTCGCGCACGACGGGGGTAATTTGGCCCGTCGTGCGCACGGCTGAAATTGATCCTCACTTGTGCGTTTGCCCGCACACGACGCGCACGACGGGGGTTATTTTGCCCGTCGTGCGCGCGGATGGAAATTGCCCGACACTTGTGCGTTTTAAGCCCCGCGGACGACGCGCACGACGGGGGTAATTTTGCCCGTCGTGCGCTCGGATGGAAGTTGCTCCACACTAGGCGTTTAACCCACGCGCACGACGGGGGTAAGTTTGCCCGTCGTGCGCGCGGATGGAAATTGCTTTATAGACTTCGTTTTCCCCCTCGCGCACGACGGGGGTAATTTGGCCCGTCGTGCGCATGGCTGTAAATTGCTCCTCACTTGTGCGTTTGCCCGCGCAGGACGTGCACGACGGGGGTTATTTTGCCCGTCGTGCGCGCGGATTTGAATTTCTTCACACTAGGTGTTTTAACCCGCGCGCACGACGGGGGTAAGTTTGCCCGTCGTGCGCGCGGATGGAAATTGCTTTACATATTGCGTTTTCCTCCTCGCGCACGAAGGGGGTAATTTGGCCCGTAGTGCGCACGGCTGTAAATTAATATCCACTTGTGCGTTTCCGGCACACGACGCGCACGACGCGGTTAATTTTGCCCGTCGGGCACGCGGATGGAAATTGCTCGACACTTGTGCGTTTTAACCCCCACGGACGACGCGCACGACGGGGGTTATTTTGCCCGTCGTGCGCGCGGATGGAAATTGCCGCACACTTGTGCGTTTTAACCCACGCCTACGTCGAGGGTAAGTTTGCCCGTCGTGCGCGCGGTTGGAAATTGCCTTACAGATTGCGTTTTCCCCATCGCGCACGACGGGGGTAATTTGGCCCGTCGTGCGCACGGCTGTAAATTGCCCAACACTTGTGCGTTTGCCCGCACACGACGCGCACGACGGGGGTTATTTTCCCCGTCGTGTGCGCGGATGGAAATTGCTTTACATATTGCGTTTTCCCCCTCGCGCACGACGGGGGTAATTTGGCCTGTCGTGCGCGCGGATGGAAATTGCTTTACAGATTGTGTTTTCCCCCTCGCGCACGACGGGGGTAATTTGGCCCGTCGTGCGCACGGCTGTAAATTGCTCCACACTTGTACGTTTGCCACACGACGCGCACGACGGGGGTTATTTTGCCCGTCGTGCGCGCGGATGGAAATTGCCCGACACTTGTGCGTTTTAAGCCCCGCGGACGACGCGCACGACGGGGGTAAGTTTGCCCGTCGTGCGCTCGGATGGAAATTGCTCTACACTAGGCGTTTTAACCCACGCGTACGACGGGGGTAATTTGGCCCGTCGTGCGCGCGGATGGAAATTGCTTTACAGATTGCGTTTTCCCCCTCGCGCACGACGGGGGTAATTTGGCCCGTCGTGCGCACGGCTGTAAATTGCTCCACACTTGTGCGTTTGCCACACGACGCGCACGACGGGGGTTATTTTGCCCGTCGTGCGCGCGGATGGAAATTGCCCGACACTTGTGCGTTTTAAGCCCCGCGGACGACGCGCACGACGGGGGTAATTTTGCCCGTCGTGCGCTCGGATGGAAATTGCTCCACACTAGGCGTTTTAACCCACGCGCACGACGGGGGTAAGTTTGCCCGTCGTGCGCGCGGATGGAAATTGCTTTACAGACTGCGTTTTCCCCCTCGCGCACGACGGGGTAATTTGGCCCGTCGTGCGCACGGCTGTAAATTGCTCCTCACTACGCCCGCACAGGACGCGCACGACGGGGGTAAGTTTGCCCGTCGTGCGCGCGGATGGAAATTGCTTTACATATTGCGTTTTCCTCCTCGCGCACGACGGGGTAATTTGGCCCGTCGTGCGCACGGCTGTAAATTAATATCCACTTGTGCGTTTGCGGGCACACGACACGCACGACGGGGGTAATTTTGCCCGTCGTGCACGCGGATGGAAATTGCTGCACACTTCTGCGTTTTAACCCACGCGCACGATGAGGTTAAGTTTGCCCGTCGTGCGCGCGGATGGAAATTGCCTTACAGATTGCGTTTTCCCCATCGTGCACGACGCGGGTAATTTGGCCCGTCGTGCGCACGGCTGTAAATTGACCCACACTTGTGCGTTTGCCCGCACACGACGCGCACGACGGGGGTTATTTTGCACGTCGTGCGCGCGGATGGAAATTGCTTCATACAGTAGCCGTTTTAACCCCCGCGCACGACGGGGGTAAGTTTGCCCGTCGTGCGCGCGGATGGAACTTGCTCTACACTAGGCGTTTTAACCCACGCGCACGACGGGGGTAAGTTTGCCCGTCGTGCGCGCGGATGGAAATTGCTTTACAGATTGCGTTTTCCCCCTCGCGCACGACGGGGGTAATTTGGCCCGTCGTGCGCACGGCTGTAAATTGCTCCACACTTGTGCGTTTGCCACACGACGCGCACGACGGGGGTTATTTTGCCCGTCGTGCGCACGGATGGAAATTGCCCGACACTTGTGCGTTTAAGCCCCGCGGACGACGCGCACGACGGGGGTAATTTTGCCCGTCATGCGCTCGGATGGAAATTGCTCCACACTAGGCATTTTAACCCACGCACACGACGGGGGTAAGTTTGCCCGTCGTGCGCGCGGATGTGAATTTCTTCACACTAGGTGTTTTAACCCCCGCGGACGACGGGGTTAATTTTGCCCGTCGTGCGATCGGATGGAAATTTCTGCACACTAGGCGTTTTACCCCACGCGCACGACGGGGTAAGTTTGCCCGTCGTGCGCGCGGATGGAAATTGCTTTATAGATTGCGTTTTCCCCCTCGCGCACGACGGGGGTAATTTGGCCCGCCGTGCGCACGGCTGTAAACTACTCCACACTTGTGCGTTTGCCCGCACACGACGCGCACGACGGGGGTAATTTGGCCCGTCGTGCGCACGGCAGTAAATGCTCCACACTTGTGCGTTTGCCCGCACACGACGCGCACGACGGGGGTTATTTTGCCCGTCGTGCGCGCGGATGTGAATTGCTGCACACTGGTGCGTTTTAACCCCCGCGGACGACGCGCACGACGGGGGTAATTTTGCCCGTCGTGCGCTCGGATGGAAATTGCTCCACACTGGGCATTTTAACCCACGCGCACGACGAGGGTAAGTTTGCCCGTCGTGCACGCGGATGGAAATTGCTTTACAGATTGAGTTTTCCCCCTCGTGCACGACGGGGGTAATTTGGCCCGTCGTGCGCACGGCAGTAAATTGCTCCACACTTGTGCATTTGACCGTACACGACGCGCACGACGGGGGTTATTTTGCCCGTCGTGCGCGCGGATGTGAATTGCTGCACACTTGTGCGTTTTAACCCCCGCGGACGACGGGGTTAATTTTGTCCGCCGTGCGCTCGGATGAAAATTGCTCCTCACTAGGCATTTTAAACCACGCGCACGACGGGGGTAAGTTTGCCCGTCGTGCGCGCGGATGGAAATTGCTTTACAGATTACGTTTTCCCCCTCGCGCACGACGGGGGTAATTTGGCCCGTCGTGCGTACGGCTGTAAATGCTCCACACTTGTGCGTTTGCCCGCACACGACGCGCACGACGGGGGTTATTTTGCCCGTCGTGCGCGCGGATGGAAATTGCTCGACACCTGTGCGTTTTAACCCCCACGGACGACGCGCACGACGGGGGTTATTTTGCCCGTCGTGCGCGCGGATGGAAATTGCTGCACACTTGTGCGTTTTAACCCACGCGCACGACAGGGTAAGTTTGCCTGTCGTGCGCGCGGATGGAAATTGCTTTACAGATTGCGTTTTCCCCCTCGCGCACGACGGGGTAATTTGGCTCGTCGTGCGCACGGCTGTAAATAGCTCCTCACTTATGCGTTTGCCCGCACACGACGCGCACGACGGGGGTTATTTTGCCCGTCGTGCGCGCGGATGTGAATTGCTGCACACTGGCGCGTTTTAACCCCCGCGGACGACGCGCACGACGGGGGTAATTTTGCCCGTCGTGCGCTCGGATGGAAATTGCTCCACACTAGGCGTTTAACCCACGCGCACGACGGGGGTAAGTTTGCCCGTCGTGCGCGCGGATGGAAATTGCTTTACAGACTTCGTTTTCCCCCTCGCGCACGACGGGGGTAATTTGGCCCGTCGTGCGCACGGCTGTAAATTGCTCCACACTTGTGCGTTTGCCCGCGCAGGACGCGCACGACGGGGGTTATTTTGCCCGTCGTGCGCGCGGATTTGAATTTCTTCACACTAGGCGTTTTAACCCCCGCGGACGACGGGGTTAATTTTGTCCGCCGTGCGCTCGGATGGAAATTGCTCCTCACTAGGCGTTTTAAACCACGCGCACGACGGGGGTAAGTTTGCCCGTCGTGCGCACGGCTGTAATTGCTCCACACTTGTGCGTTTGACCGCACACGATGCGCACGACGGGGGTAATTTTGCCCGTCGTGCGCGCGGATGGAAATTGCCCGACACTAGTGCGTTTTAACCCCCGCGGACGACGCGCACGACGGGGGTTATTTTGCCCGTCGTGCGCGCGGATGGAAATTGCTGCACACTTGTGCGTTTTAACCCATGCGCACGACGGGGTAAGTTTGCCCGTCGTGCGCGCGGATTGAAATTGCCTTACAGATTGCGTTTTGCCCATCGCGCACGACGGGGGTAATTTGGCCCGTCGTGCGCCTGGCTGTAAATTGACCCACACTTGTGCGTTGTCCGCACACGACACGCAGACGGGGGTTATTTTGCCCGTCGTGCGCGCGGATGGAAATTGCTTCACACAGTAGGCGTTTTAACCCCCGCGAACGACGGGGGTAAGTTTGCCCATCGTGCGCGCGGATGAAAATTGCTCTACAGTAGGCGTTTTAACCCACGCGCACGACGGGGGTAAGTTTGCCCGTCGTGCGCGCGGATGGAAATTGCTTTACATATTGCGTTTTCCCCCTCGCGCACGACGGGGGTAATTTGGCCCGTCGTGCGCACGGCTGAAATTGATCCTCACTTGTGCGTTTGTCCGCACACGACGCGCACGACGGGGGTTATTTTGCCCGTCGTGCGCGCGGATGGAAATTGCCCGACACTTGTGCGTTTTAAGCCCCGCGGACGACGCGCACGACGGGGGTAATTTTGCCCGTCGTGCGCTCGGATGGAAATTGCTCCACACTAGGCGTTTAACCCACGAGCACGACGGGGGTAAGTTTGCCCGTCGTGCGCGCGGATGGAAATTGCTTTATAGACTTCGTTTTCCCCCTCGCGCACGACGGGGGTAATTTGGCCCGTCGTGCGCACGGCTGTAAATTGCTCCTCACTTGTGCGTTTGCCCGCGCAGGACGTGCACGCCGGGGGTTATTTTGCCCGTCGTGCGCGCGGATTTGAATTTCTTCACACTAGGTGTTTTAACCCACGCGCACGACGGGGGTAAGTTTGCCCGTCGTGCCCGCGGATGGAAATTGCTTTACATATTGCGTTTTCCTCCTCGCGCACGACGGGGGTAATTTGGCCCGTAGTGCGCACGGCTGTAAATTAATATCCACTTGTGCGTTTCCGGCACACGACGCGCACGACGCGGGTAATTTTGCCCGTCGGGCACGCGGATGGAAATTGCTCGACACTTGTTCGTTTTAACCCCCACGGACGACGCGCACGACGGGGGTTATTTTGCCCGTCGTGCGCGCGGATGGAAATTGCCGCACACTTGTGCGTTTTAACCCACGCCTACGTCGAGGGTAAGTTTGCCCGTCGTGCGCGCGGTTGGAAATTGCCTTACAGATTGCGTTTTCCCCATCGCGCACGACGGGGGTAATTTGGCCCGTCGTACGCACGGCTGTAAATTGCCCAACACTTGTGCGTTTGCCCGCACACGACGCGCACGACGGGGGTTATTTTGCCCGTCGTGCGCGCGGATGGAAATTGCTTTACATATTGCGTTTTCCCCCTCGCGCACGACGGGGGTAATTTGGCCTGTCGTGCGCGCGGATGGAAATTGCTTCACAGATTGTGTTTTCCCCCTCGCGCACGACGGGGGTAATTTGGCCCGTCGTGCGCACGGCTGTAAATTGCTCCACACTTGTGCGTTTGCCACACGACGCGCACGACGGGGGTTATTTTGCCCGTCGTGCGCGCGGATGGAAATTGCCCGACACTTGTGTGTTTTAAGCCCCGCGGACGACGCGCACGACGGGGGTAAGTTTGCCCGTCGTGCGCTCGGATGGAAATTGCTCTACACTAGGCGTTTTAACCCACGCGCACGACGGGGGTAATTTGGCCCGTCGTGCGCGCGGATGGAAATTGCTTTACAGATTGTGTTTTCCCCCTCGCGCACGACAGGGGTAATTTGGCCCGTCGTGCGCACGGCTGTAAATTGCTCCACACTTGTGCGTTTGCCACACGACGCGCACGACGGGGGTTATTTTGGCCGTCGTGCGCGCGGATGGAAATTGCCCGACACTTGTGCGTTTTAAGCCCCGCGGACGACGCGCACGACGGGGGTAATTTTGCCCGTCGTGTGCTCGGATGGAAATTGCTCCACACTAGGCGTTTTAACCCACGCGCACGACGGGGGTAAGTTTGCCCGTCGTGCGCGCGGATGGAAATTGCTTTACAGACTGCGTTTTCCCCCTCGCGCACGACGGGGTAATTTGGCCCGTCGTGCGCACGGCTGTAAATTGCTCCTCACTACGCCCGCACAGGACGCGCACGACGGGGGTAAGTTTGCCCGTCGTGCGCGCGGATGGAAATTGCTTTACATATTGCGTTTTCCTCCTCGCGCACGACGGGGTAATTTGGCCCGTCGTGCGCACGGCTGTAAATTAATATCCACTTGTGCGTTTGCGGGCACACGACACGCACGACGGGGGTAATTTTGCCCGTCGTGCACGCGGATGGAAATTGCTGCACACTTCTACGTTTTAACCCACGCGCACGATGAGGGTAAGTTTGCCCGTCGTGCGCGCGGATGGAAATTGCCTTACAGATTGCGTTTTCCCCATCGTGCACGACGCGGGTAATTTGGCCCGTCGTGCGCACGGCTGTAAATTGACCCACACTTGTGCGTTTGCACGCACACGACGCGCACGACGGGGGTTATTTTGCACGTCGTGCGCGCGGATGGAAATTGCTTCACACAGTAGCCGTTTTAACCCCCGCGCACGACGGGGGTAAGTTTGCCCGTCGTGCGCGCGGATGGAACTTGCTCTACACTAGGCGTTTTAACCCACGCGCACGACGGGGGTAAGTTTGCCCGTCGTGCGCGCGGATGGAAATTGCTTTACAGATTGCGTTTTCCCCCTCGCGCACGACGGGGGTAATTTGGCCCGTCATGCGCACGGCTGTAAATTGCTCCACACTTGTGCGTTTGCCACACGACGCGCACGACGGGGGTTATTTTGCCCGTCGTGCGCACAGATGGAAATTGCCCGACACTTGTGCGTTTAAGCCCCGCGGACGACGCGCACGACGGGGGTAATTTTGCCCGTCGTGCGCTCGGATGGAAATTGCTCCACACTAGGCGTTTTAACCCACGCACACGACGGGGGTAAGTTTGCCCGTCGTGCGCGCGGATGTGAATTTCTTCACACTAGGTGTTTTAACCCCCGCGGACGACGGGGTTAATTTTGCCCGTCGTGCGATCGGATGGAAATTTCTGCACACTAGGCGTTTTACCCCACGCGCACGACGGGGTAAGTTTGCCCGTCGTGCGCGCGGATGGAAATTGCTTTACAGATTGCGTTTCCCCCTCGCGCACGACGGGGGTAATTTGGCCCGCCGTGCGCACGGCTGTAAACTACTCCACACTTGTGCGTTTGCCCGCACACGACGCGCACGACGGGGGTAATTTGGCCCGTCGTGCGCACGGCAGTAAACTGCTCCACACTTGTGCGTTTGCCCGCACACGACGCGCACGACGGGGGTAATTTTGCCCGTCGTTCGCGCGCGGATGGAAATTGCTCGACACTTGTGCGTTTTAATCCCCGCGGGCGACGCGCACGACGGGGGTTATTTTGCCCGTCGTGCGCGCGGATTGAAATTGCTTCACACAGTAGGCGTTTTAACCCCCGCGCACGACGGGGGTAAGTTTGCCCGTCGTGCGCTCGGATGGAAATTGCTGCACACTAGGCGTTTTAACCAACGCGCACGATGGGGGTAATTTTGCCCGTCGTGCGCGCGGATGTGAATTTCTTCACACTAGGCGTTTTAATCCCCGCGGACGACGGGGTTAATTTTGCCCGTCGTGCACACGGATGGAAATTTCTTTACACGTTGCGTTTTCCCCCTCGCGCACGACGGGGGTAATTTTGCCCGTCGTG